>JABFPJ010003619.1:0-15690 GCA_022817425.1 Gryon sp. ZL-2020
TGACCTTCCTATGACACCCCCCCCCCCCTCCCTAAGTAGAAGAAACTATATATATTCTCTCAAAATTTGTTTGAAATCACCCAGCAAACGGGAAATTGTTTAACCTTATTGAAATTATTTACGTTTAAGAAGTTTCCATTATGATTTGTGCAAAATGATAGAATATATTTGATCTAAACTTTTACTTAATAAATTCTAAAAAGTTCCAATATTTCTTTATAAGTTTATAAATGTTTTAACAATTTTCTAAATGTTTCAACATGTTTTAAAAAGTTTGATAATATCTTTCAATACTGAAACTTATTGAAACGTATTGTAAATTATTTATAGAAATTATAAAAATGATTAGAAATTTTTAGAAATATTTTGAAACTTGTTAAAATTTATTGAATTAATATCAAATCTAAAAAATTTCTACAATTTTGCACAAATCGTAATAAAAACGTTTTAAACAAAAATATTTTCAATACAGCTTAAAAAATTTCACGTTTGATGGGCAGTGCAGTATATTGTACGTGAGCGACATATAAACAAATAAACATATTTTGAATTTTATATATTAGTAAGGATGACCTGTCCAGTGCAACGGAAATACTTTGCAGTAGCTTTTAACATCTTACGCTGGCTAAAAGTCACGTAATGTACGTTTTGGGAATACATTTATAATCCTTTAGGGATTATAAATGATAAGCTCTAGTTCACAAGTTATTGATAGGTGTGCTAGTAATCTTTCACCTAAATTGCTTACCATTTTGACGCAACAAAAACATACATAAGTTTAGATGATAAAATCATTGCACTGGCCTGAAGACATCCAAAGAAAAACCAAATGCTATGAAATATGTACCAGATATGGAGGATGAACCACTGGCCATAGAATACAAAGACGCCGAGGCTGGCACACTTCCGGCACCCCATCTTCCACCCTGAACTGATAAGCCAAGGGGGATTGCTGTACCCATGTTATACTCTGATGCACTTTGTGGCAGAATCCAAGATTTCCCTGACATGGAATACTGTAAAAATAAAAAAGTGATTTTAATTTAACAACTCTTTTTTTTAACTAACATTATTATTAGTTGAAAAATTTTTCAAATATAAAGCTTTTGAAGTGAATTATAGAAGCTGAGAAAAAATGTATTTAAATTAATTGACTTAAATTAAGCTTTCTTATGATTTATATTATTTTCTTGCTTACGTCTCTTGGTATTAAGGTCTGTTTGAGTCGAAGAATCTTAGCTCTACATATCACACATCTTAATGGTAAAAGCCTTTGAGATACAGCCATTTGTATCGTTTTTACAAAACAACGCCTTTATAACAAAACAAATAATAAACGAATTATTATTTATATTCAGTATTTAATTATGTTTTACTATAAGCAGACATTTAATGAAGTTAATCAACATTTTACCTGCATACTACTCGGTGGCCGCATGGCGCAGTCTGCATAGTAGCTCTGGCATTTACACATAT
This sequence comes from Gryon sp. ZL-2020, assembly GCA_022817425.1. Lineage (NCBI taxonomy): Eukaryota > Metazoa > Arthropoda > Insecta > Hymenoptera > Scelionidae > Gryon > Gryon sp. ZL-2020. Next base: position 1,477 of record JABFPJ010003619.1, read on the forward strand.
TACACACTGTAACATATATAATTTCAGGAATTAGTTTAGGATGAATGTAATAAAATATACAATTTAATTATTTTATTACTAAACAAAAAAACATTAATATACCCAGTGGGAAACGAACAACTGATCCAAGTCTGGCACAGTATTGGTCTACTGCCAGAATGTGTTACCAGTATCAAGCCTATTCTGCGCCGTATGTTAAGTCTGGCGATTTCCCATAGGGTAAGCTTATTGTGAATTATAAGATTCATCGTCATTTTCTTAATACGTAAAGAAGATAAGTAGGGTTTTTTATTGTTACCCTTATTAACAAATAAGGTCTTAAGTAATAATAACCTAACTTTGACTGAAATTATGAAAATGTAAGTCCCTGTGTGATAATTAAATTTTCGTCACACGGGGAGGGAAAATGTCCTTTTTCTCTCTAGGGAGTTCTTGGAAAACTACATTTACTATATTCTATAAGATTTGACTTCTGATTCGGTATATATATATCGTCGTATCTAACGAATAAGGTCCTATGTCGCAGCATCGTTGCAAAACGTCCCGTCTTCTATATAAAAAGATAGAAAATAGGCCTTTTTTCAACGATGCACCGACATAGGATTTTATTTGCTAGATACGTCGATACATATAAGTACAAATAAAAATTCCTCCTACAAAAATGACTTTAATTAAAAAATTAACAATTTAATGAAGTGAAAGACTTTGTTGCATATAATGGGCAAAAATACATAATTTCATTAGCATAATGAGTTTTTCTTCGTACTTATATAATTTGAAAATATCGATGTAATCTGAAGTACAAAGAAAAGTTCGTGTTTTCTTAACTAATGTAATAAATGTTAATTAATACTAGTTAAAAATCAACGACATTAATCTTTGAAGAAATAATCTCAGTCAGGTGGATTCGTTTCAGGCAAATGGTAAAGAAATAATGCAGAATGCTGGAAATGCATTTTATTATTTGCTATGCGTCTTACATATATTGTATTAATTGCAATATTTATTAAGAAAAATAATAGTTCCCAAAAGTTTCATCTGATGACAATTTATACCTCTTCCGTTGGCATTGTAGTTGATCCTAAAAGAATCATACGAATATTAGATTGTGAATAGTGTAAGAATAGTGTAAAATCTAAAAATTACTTGCTCCTAAATTTGAAAAAGTAAAAATTGACTCAAAATAAGTTAATATTCATTTATTTTGTGTAAATTTGCACTTATTTCAAAATATTACATTTTAGAGAATTGTTCAGAAAGTGTGTTAGTTAATTGCATATTTCATTTTCACTGTTACCAAACAAATTAAATTCTGCTCACTGTGTCAAGTATAATTTCAAAAGGATCTTATAATACTCATCCAACATTTATTTAGTGAAAAACTAAATAGTCATTGGTTACTTTTAGTATATAAAGTTATTCAAAATGTAATACTGTTTAATGCTAATATTATTCCAATTTTCATTAATTTCGAATTTGTTAATAATCAGAAGTACCACAAAGTACAAGTACGCATATATTTATATGTAAAAGCTGTTTATGAATATGAAATAATAACATGTATTCATTGTTTCATTTGATTGTAGTATCATATTTATCTGATTTGGTGTAATGTAGAACGCGATATTAATACATTCATTATCTTTTATCAGCTGAACATAAAATATGTTATTAAAGAAGTATATGATTCATTCATATTACTATTATTTAAAAAATTTGTTTTCATATTTATTGATTGCATTATTTTATTAGATAAAGTTACACGCTAAATAAATGTCTAATAAAAATTACTATAGCATTTATGAATCTGAGGACAACTCGACATAGATAAAAAACATATTATAAAATAATATAAAAAATATAATATGGTATAGTAAAAACCTTTATGCTGCATTATATTTTTTATTATATCACGCGATAAAAGTAGATCTATTATGTAAAATTTTTTACAGTACCATGTACTAATTTTTTGCAATAAGATATAATAATTTTCTACATAGATGTTGAGTTGTCCTCAGATTCATAAATAGTAATTTTGATTAAAAGTTACAATAATTTTGATTTAGCCTTTTATTTAATGTGTACTTTTCATATTGGACAAAAATGTACTAAATTATTATTTGAATAGAGTTAATAAGCAAGCTTTCTGATTTAAACAATTTCGAATTTTAAATATAGAGAATATTCTTATATTTTTTAATTTAGAATACAAAGGGCACTTTTGTTTCATTTGTACCTCTTCTTCTATGCTGATTACCAAAACTTGCTTCTCGTTTATTTATTTCGTGTGGTGAATAATCCGTAAATTGTGGTGGCGCAGACATATTGAAGGAATCTGGTGGTAGATTTTTCATAAATGGAGGTGGTGGTGGTGGGTGATGTCCGTCATGCATGTTCATTGGCGGCGGTGGTGGTCTGTGCCCGTGAGGACCTCTATGTGGTGGTGGTGGTGGTCCTGGAGGGAAATCCATTGGAGTTCCCATAGTCTGATTTTCGGTTTCATTTGCTTCGGTTGTTTCAGATGTTTCTTCCTGGGTCTAAAGAAAAAAAAATTGTTTTTAAAAAATAATTTTAATTAAATTATATAAATTATTTAAATTAAAAAAAGTTAAATTGAAGGACAACATTTCGGAGTATTTAATAATTTAATAAATAAATGTACCAAAATAATTTTATTTTATAATTACAAATTTACTTACTGAATATGAGACGGTGACTAGGAGAGCTAAAGTTACTGCTGTGATAAACTTCATGTTTGACATGAATATCCTTCAAACCCGTGTTTTTATATTAACACTGACGATTATTTTTCGCACTTATTATAATTACTCGGAAAATAACTGTGTCATTTCCTGGATAAAGTTAGGTACTTAATCAAACTACATTGGACAATTATAATGCATTGTAAAATCATTATTAATGCTCAAACATCATAATAAAAGACAAAAATTAGAAGTTTCTTAAACTTAACTTAAATTATTTGATCAATTATTTCACTTCAACTTAAATTTTAAACATATCTACATTGAAATAAATTTTAATTTAATTTTTTTCAAAATTCATCGTAAATCTAAACTAGTTTTACGATGCATTTTTTAAAATGTAAAATACAAAAATTATTGAAAAAATAATAGATATTAAATATCGGTGTGCAGAATAAACAATTTTACTCACTTCATCTTCTTGAGAAGAGGCCATTTCCGGTTCATTTTCTTCTAACTTTGTTAGGAGTTTATCCTGTAACATTTATATAATAGCATAATTTAATATATATCATTTTAAATGTTTATTTTACGAAATTGCACGAAATTTATTTAATTCTTTTAGTAAAGTATATTTCTATGTTTGGATAATAATAAAATGATTTTTCTTTGAATTTTTGTGTAATTTTAAATAATAATTTATTTTTATTTTAATCGTACACTGAGTACGATTGTTTATGTAACACGCCAAAATTTTATTTAAAAAAAGCAAATATTCTGAAAAAATTATAATAGTATTAACGCATATATATATTTGTTTGAAAAGACCTTAGCATTATGTCCAAACACAGACAGTCAAAATATAAATTCATCATTTGTCTATGTATGACTAATTGTACTGTAATTTCACGTTCTGCTACACAAAAAAATCATTTTCGTCGCATTTAGTTTATATAATACTTCATGATATATGTTGAGATTAATGTTAGGAAAAGAAGGATAATATATTTAAGAAACATTTTCATTACATATCCCAGACACTATTCTATTACTATACTCTAAAATTGCAAAATCAGCAGATAAGATCGTAATGTTGCATCCCATTTTATTTAATGTTTAAATTGTTTTTGTATTCGACACCTTTTACATCTACTTCTGTAGACAGTTGCAATAGGTGATAAAAATGTGTATTTCGTTAAAATTGTATATTGTAAAACGATGTTATTTACAAAGCATACAAAGAACAAAAAGAATACTTTGTTCGTAAAATATTACTACTAAGAAGAAAATAAATATTATTTACACAAATTGCAAATTGATTATATCCGTTAACACATTTTAATTCTCTTTCAAACATAATTGAATTGTCTTACTTATAACTTGGGTGATAATTCAAGTGGCATCTTTTATCTGTTCACAGAAGTGAACTCGATGATATAGTATTCATTAAAACTAAATTAATAATTTATTGCGTTGGACTGCAGGTGTAAACAGTGTTAATATATTACCTTTTCCCGCCGGGCAATGCACCTTTTGTTGTCCAATCGATTTAGATCGCGACGTGCAGTACTTACTATATACTAGGTAAATTTACATGTTACATCAATTACAAATACTGCTAGTATAAGGTGAACATAATAATAAGGAATGAATAAAAAAATTACGGATTATAAAAATGTATATTATTTATTAAACGATAAATAATAAAAAAAGGTTAAACCTAATAATACGGAATTTATTATTAAATACACGCATAGAAATAGGTAAGTAAATGTTACTGAGAATACGAGTAATTTTGTGACAGTGGAATTTTAAGTAAATTTTACTATTTTCATTTCGTAAAATAGAATTCAACATTTAAAAAAACTCCCTCTCTGAGTTTCGAACTCGGTATCTGCTGTTTCCTAATGAGATATCGAGATACTTTACGGTCGCGGCTAACTCGACTGACTGTCGGTAACGTTGTTTTTTTGTTAGTTCAAGTATGACAGCGTGAAATATAGGTAAGGTTAAAATTTACTGAGCAACTTAATAAAAGTTCATCAATATTTCGTAAAAATTCATCAAAATTTCGTAAAAATTCATCAAATTTGTGCAAATTTTACAAAAAATTCTTAAATTTTACTAAAAAACAGATACTGTCACACAATTACTCGTATTCTCAATAATATTTACTAACCTATTTCTATGCGTGTATAATATACATTCTTTAATCATTTGTATTTGTTCAAAGTAGGACTGGATAGTTATTTTCCTTCCCTAGGGCCACTTTTGTCCCATGTTTGAGCAAAGAAAAGATGGGTTTTCCATGCACGTGTGAGTGTCATTCTTGATATAACGACAAGATTTAATAATTCGAATAATTGCACGAAAGTAAAAAGATAAAGAAAGATAAAGTGTTGATTTCATACGTATGTTGATAGTATATATTTTCATGAATAATCGGTGTAAGAATAAAAGGTCATATAGAAGCGGCCGGGGTCCAATCGATTTTTATTGTCCGAATGCCAGGTCAGCATTTACTTCCACGAGATATTTAGTAGAATTCAAACGAATATTTAGTATTTGGCGGTTGTCTCTTACACATACTGAAAAAAGGTTGTTTAATAAACTCTATCTTCTTTGAGTCAATTTTCAATTATTTGTATTTACACTTCAACATATCTTCCTTCACAGAAGAAAATATATTCCGAAATATATGCAAAAATATATGTGAATATATGTACGTATATTTTGAAAAAATGTATATATTTGATGTATATTTAAAATATATTTCTAAAATATATTTGCAAAATATATGCAAAAACATATTTAAATAAAAAACATATATTTGAAATACATTTTCAAAAATATTTTAGCGTCAAAAAGTTATATATTTTGACATACATTTAAATGTATATTTTTTCCATTCATTTAGATCCATGATATATACATAGAATATGTTGCTAAAAAATGTAGTCGCGAGGAAAATTGAATCAAAAGTACAAACTCGTCGAATTTCGAGTTTCCCCTGATGAATGGTTACACGGCTTCAACAATTTGACTGCAGTTGCGGCGTACAGGCGCAGCATCCTGGGCAAAAGTTAGCGCAAAAGTTAGCAAAAAGCGAATGACGAAAACCACGAAAAATATGTCATTTGCAAGACATTTTAAATCTAAAAATAGATATTTGGTAGGGAAAAAATTGTTTTTTTTTTGAGTTACATTCAGAAAACGAAATTGCGCGTGTCAAATGAACATAAAACTCGCATGATCAGATATCAAGTATAGGGCCTGAAGGTATAATTTACTCAAGTCATTTAGTTGGATTTCGCTTCGCGTTGTTGCATGATTTATGTATATTGAGGACAACGTGCTTGTGGTGATCCAAGATCCATTGTCTTGTCGCGAGCTTACACAGTTTGTAGTATCACATGTGTAAAGTATTAAACAAGTACAAGTATGCTGTGTACTTTTTTATATGAAATGTATATTCTCATTTGTTTCACTATTTCACGCAGTTAGTGAATAGTTGCAAAATGACTTAGTAATAATTATGTATGTCACACCCAGAATAATCACACAAAGATGGCACATTGCTTTTTGCATACCTTCGAGTATCAAGTACAAGCTGTCATTTTATCGCATCAACACATATTAATGACATACATACATCAATTAAATGCATATACCACAAACAACGATAATCGCTCTTATATACTGCTCCACATTACTTCACATTATTTGTGGATATATTACAAACAAGAGTAGTTTGTAAGAGAATACTCGGTAAAATTGAACAATTAAATTTGACCAGTTAAATAATCCTTTTTCCAGTTTTTTTAATTATTTAATTAAAAAAAAATTTGTATAAAATTGTAATTAGGCTAACTTATGGCCTGGTTTGGTATCCACGTTTCCCTATCAAACGGACATTATTTTAGCATTAATGATCATTACATACGCATGTAATGAATGCAATACGTGTGGTCAGAAATTTATTCCAACTCCCATGTTATACCCATATTTGAGCCACATTAAGGCCAAATTTAGAAAAATAGGTTAAAATTGTTGAATATATAAAAATATATATTTAATATATTTAAAATACAAACATCTTTTACGTATTTTAAAATGTGTGTAAAATTACAGTTTACAATTTTTTGTTTAAAGTCTATTATTAACGAAAAAAATATTTCTCATTTTTCGAGAATCAATCTCATGTCCTTAGCGTTAATAGGCGACCACTTTACCAATTAGACTACGGAGCCTTGTTAAGAATAAAAATGAAAGTAGAATTCTTCAATCTCAACTACTACGAAATACAACAAAAGGGTATTCTAATGGGGCGCAGATGTTATAATCAGGGCCTTGTTCGTTTCCAATCCATGTTCTAGTTTTAAATTTAATTATATAATTCTAATTTGGACCGAATGTGGATCCACCGTGGTGTCCCATAATTCAACAATTATTGGACATTAAACAGATTTGGTTAACTCTGTTTAATTTCTAATAGGGTACTGTTACAGATAAGTTATAACAAGGTGTATATATATATAAAGTAATTACAAAATACCCAAGGACAAATAATTATTTTGTTGGCATACATTTTTGCACTGAACTTTAGAACACCGTGTATATATTATTTTATAATAGTCGGCATTTGCATATCAAATTCATATAAATCACAATATTATTTATGGAAACGCAAGGCGTAAGGAATAATAGAAAACTGCTTGAATCGAGTTGTTGCAAATAACACTTAAATCGGCAAATTAAACAAAGACTCAGGAATAAAATTCATAGATAGCACGTATACAAGTACAGAGAATAGTTTCATTTGAAACCGCCTAGAGCTACTTGAGGAGATTCGAGTCGGAGCTTTCGTCTTTGTGACGCTTTTTTTGTGACTCCTTAGTACACCTTCGAGCCGCAGTACTCGACAAGTACAATACAGTAACGCGTTTCACGACATGCTTACTCCTCGCCTTCCAAAACACCGTCGGCATCTTATTCTTCATCTACATCAACGCCAGATAACTGGGCTTTTTATTCGTCACTGTCGCACGACATTCTTTTCAGTTTTAAGCACATTCACATACTGGGTCACTTTTTTTCTGTTCGTCATAATAAAACACAGGAACATTTGGTTTTATTTTAAAGAAAAAAATATATCAAAATTGTCCAAAATTTTTATATTTTACTTCCAGGAAAAACTGTACAATTTAAAAAGAAAATATATATTAAAGTATATGTAAAATATTTATGTTACATTTATGTTATAATAAATTAAACATGTTTCTGAAATTTATTTGTAAAAATATAAGTAAAAATATATTTACAAAATGTATGAAAAAATATCTTTTACGCATAAAAATATATTGCAAATATATATTACAACAAATAATTTTTGAAAAAATATTTCAAATATATTTTAGTGGAAAAAATTATATATTTTGGTATATATATATTTTTTTAATTCGAGTATGAAATATAAGATACAAATACTTTGCAACGAAATATAAGTAAAATCTTGAAAGAAAAAAAGGTGATGAATTGAAAAACGTGTCGCAGGAGTTGAGTATGACAGAAGAAGTGACTATTATGGGCTCTATGCGCATATAAACTATTTCTGACTATAAATAACTTTTCTTCGCGTGTATTGTTTTACACAGACGTTCAGACAAAGAGCAAAAGATACGATATAGTCCTGCGATCGATCGATCATATCTTAAATTCAGTTATAAGAAAACTTATGTAAACGACTTTGATTTCGCGAATAAAAACTCTAGTTATATTTGAACTTACTCCCTTATTAATAATTATAAATATAATTCCGAATTGCCTAAAAAAAGAATAATTTCAAATCTAAAACAAAAAATAAAATGTTTGTATAGTCTTGTTATTTATCATTCTGAGTTATTCGAAATTGATTAAATGCATAGAGTAAATTTTTATAAAATAAAATTTCCCATTTTTTATGGGTATTGAATAATTGATAATAAGGATAAAATGCTTATGAGTTTTGAGGAAAATAAGTTTGATAAGAAAAATTGCAATTCATGTGAAGATAAGCTTTCTTATAGTCGCTTGAGTCAATAAACTTTAAAAAGTGTTTCAGGTCGAGCTGAATTATGCAATGCTTCTACATATACTAAACTTTGCGAGAAATTCTCAATATTTCAAGTTATTAAATCGAGTTGAATTATTGTTTGCCTAAGTGTATACATCATTTTGTTATACAAAAGTTTATTGATATTATGATATCATTATTATTATTCTTATCATCAAGCACTTGTCATCATTGTGCCTCAATACAATCAAAGTTGAATAAAATAAATAAACATTTTTCTTATACAAGTTTAATGTTTATTCACATATTGATATTTCAAGCCCTTTTTTCTGCATCTACACTGCATTATCATAGCAGTATTTAAAGTTAATCAAGATCGCATAAGTCAATTAACTTAATGAAATAACAGCTTGCAGTAAACATTTGAAGCAAAACAAGAGAAATAGTTGATTAAGATAAAAGAGTGTTGCACTACGATTAACTTAAGTTGTGGCCATTTTTCTGTCCTAAATTATCCGAATAATAGAGCTTCTACGATGGAGCACAATCTGTCGACCGCAAAAGGAAGCCGATATTCATCTTAATGTTTCGTTGGCGTGAGACTTATCGTTGGATTTTAAGTTTGCGAGTCATACAAAAGGCTGAGGTTCGAGGCTGAACCACGCTTACAAGATGACATTTCTTCGCACGGATGAATCAGAGTGGTTTAACCGTTTAATGATCCAGAGTTATGAAGAATCCATAGAATGACATGTTTAACATTCAAAGAATCATTAAGAGGATGTCAATTCGAAACGTCAACTTTGAATTCTGATTAAAACTCTAAAAACTTTTTTCGCAAGTTGCGAGAAAAGAGTTAATAAAAATAAAGAACTAAAAATATAGGTCAATTATTAATAAAATTCTCTTTAATTCAATGAGTATAACTTACTTTTTCTCACACATGCATCAAAAATACATCTTTTCTTCGCTCAAAAGTAGGACTAAAGTTGCACTTTGCCGCCCAAGGGAGGACAAGTATTTTCATCCCTTAAATTACTTATAGAAAAATTATTTTCCTCCCGTGAGAATGGACAGTTGTTTTCCTAGCCTTGGGAGAGAAACTGCTATGTTAATTTCGTGTTTTGATGGACAATTAGTATATTTCGCAAGTAAAAATATCAAAACACTTTTTCTCCCTAGGGAGAGAAAATAATTATATTCTGTCCCTACTTTCCATGCCTAGGGAAGAAAAGTAACCCTTCCATAACGTCATTTAAGGAATAAATTTTGTCTTAAGAGAAAAAGAAATGTGATACTTTCGTCTCATTTTTGCGGAAAGAAAAGCTGTGTGTACTTGATGCATGTGTGAGCAAAAATATAGTATATTATTCATCAAAGGCCCATGCTACGCGTGTGCACGAGATAAAATTGCTCTTTTTCGTACTCGTTTGTTGGGAGAGAAATAATTTTTGCCACACGGTGACAGAAAATGCAGTTTCTATCTCTAGGGAGTTTTAAAGAAAATGCATTTTCTGCTCCTTTATGGCGAAAAATATCGCTTGCACCATGGAAAATAAAAGAAAATTCTCTCCTCGTGCAATTACAAACCTCGCCTTCGGCTCGGATTATAAGCTTCGCACTCGGTGGCGAATTTCCTTTTTCATTTTCCTTGATGCAAAATATATTACTTTTCTCCCAACAAGACAGAACAGTCTTCTGGGCAGAAAAAAATATTTCTCTCTTGTAAAACAAGTACGAAAAGTTATATCCACAAAATTATAAAGCACTCCATAAACGAAAACTTGTCAATTCTGCATAAGTTCCTGTACTTTAACATTTTTGGTCTGACATTTACTTAAGGTAAAATGTCAGTGCTAAAGTTACGGAATATTTGTTCATTAATTTGTTTGGCAATTAAAGTAAGTTTTGGAAATTATGCTCTTTTGTACTTAAAAAAATATTTGTTCTATTTTCTTAAATTCAGTAAAAATAATCTTATATTAAGGATAAAATATTCTTAAAATAAGATTGATTAAATTAAGAAAACTTTGTACTGAGTTTCAGTAAATGGAACAAAATATTTCTTACAGTGTATTAATAATTCATAAGCAATATTTTAAGAAAATGAAAAATTCAAGAATAAGTTTTTCATTCAGAACAATGCGAATATGTAAAAGTTAATACAAAATAATACACATTTCTCATTTTTCTCCATAATAAAATTATTCTTAGGTTTTTCATTTTCATAAAATGTTGTTTGAATATAAATGAACAAGCTGAAAGAAACCAATTCAATAACTCAATTTAATTACAGAATAAATTTGTAAAAAATCAACTCCGTGACTTTAGTTGTGATATTTTACCTTAACAGCTTCAACTTTTAAGTTAAACATAAATCTGTAAAACTGTTCATTATTGCAAATTTTGATTTTCCTTTTCCTTTCAACTTGTATCTTATCTTTGATGATTGAAAAAAGCTTCATTGACATTTAAGAAGGCTTTCGCCCGAACTATTGATGATAAAGTAAAAGATAAAGTGAAGGATCTTTAAGTACTTATAAGTAATTATCTTTTTAAGTGCATTTCAACAGTGAAATTTAGCGGCAAAAATGAGCTTCGGATGTGTTGCGAATTGTTGTTTAGAAAAATATCGCGGATTTATGAGAAACAAACTTGTCATAGAAAATACTCAATAAACTACAAATTTCGAGGCGTCTACTTTAAGACACTCGGCAAGGATGGGAGGAGAGTCTTTTCGCTTAGCCGTGATCACGTTATCTTCAAGCAGTTGCACCGCGTTTCATATCTTGTCTCTTACTTCATTAACCTGTCTTATAATCTGCACCACAGACACTATTGCACCCCACAATAGATTATAATTACAATATTCATTGTGCAGATACTGTTGTGCACTAAAAACTTAATTTTAATCATTTTATAAGTGTCTACAGGATAAATAAAAAATAATAGAAGCTAATAAATTATTTATGAGGATAACTTGATATTCATGTAAACTAATATTGTAAAATAATATATAAAATACAAAATTGTCTAATTTCATTTTGTAATAACAAATTGTATTAAATCACATGATACAGATTTGTTTATATTATTATTATTTTCTACATATCATGCATTATTTTTTTAATTACAATATAATAATGCAATTCGTAGATTTATTAAAAATGATTTTCTTAAAATAATTAAAATAACGTTTATTAAATTTTCATGCAAAATTAACATAACTTTTATTTAGCGTGTACTTAATTATTAAAAATACATTGTAGTAACATTGTGTTTTTTATCACACGAACAAAATTTCATCTTTCATTGTTTGTATTTCATTTTTTTCAGTATTAATTTTAATGATAAATATTAAATATTATATTAATTTCAACTTTCAATCTACTTCATAATTCTTTGTTGATAGAGTAATTTCGTGCGATTTCTGCAACATTTTGTACGTTTTGAATTTAAAATGAAGAGTGAAATTTCACTTACAATTTTATGATGTAAATGTTGCAATTCCCTTTCCGTAACTCTTCTGCGTGAAATTTCGCGTTGTTCTCGTCGGTATTGGCTGTATTTGTAAAACAAATACATTCCGGGTAACGCCAAAACAACCAATGGTTTCATAAGTCCATTTCTTGTGTTGTTTCCTCGGTTGCGCGTCTCGGGTGGTTCGTCAAGATCTTCTAAATGTTCAGGACTTTCGGCCAAAGCCGTGGCCACTGCACCACCTGCAGCCGGCATGATGTGATAATTCTGTCGAAATAATAATAAAATGCATTAATTCTTCTCATTTTTACAAAAAAAAGTTCTATTCAAAAAGTGACTTTTTCTTTTAATTTACATTTCTTTAACTGAAAATTTTTTTAGCACTTTGAAAGATTTTTACATCAAGAATATGAAAAAATATAGTTATCATTAGAAATCAGGAATTTTCGTGTGTGAGAACAATTTCAGCGTCAATTTTGCAAAGTTTTCAGAGCTTTTTTTTCTTGTGTGTATTTAATTCCGCCGTTTGCTTAGCCGTCTATTTTTAACCAACTATTCCAGAAATATACCATACATTATATACACGCACATATATGTGTGTATATATATAGTACGCGTAAGTACGTGTAGAAACACGTAATATGGGGTCGTACACCCCAAGCCACTTTTGCGTGTGTGCTTGTGAGCGTATGTAATTGGACAATAGGAATATGTTGGTATGTTCTTATTATGAGAAATTCAACACACAATGTCCGGTTTGTGTGTTGTATATCGGAAAACGAAGTAGTAATATTTTTTCGTTATTAAATTGAGAAAACATTTAAAATATGAAAAGAAATTGCCGAAAGTGTCCTTTTTGACATTTTTCAAGATTATTTCTTTTTGTAATAAATATTTATTTAAAAAATTAGTAAATATCCTTATGAATTTTCATCAGCTTTTGTCTTCTTTTTTAATGAATTTTTATATAACGGAATGAATATTTACGTAGCTAAATTAGTGATTTAGTTAGTCGGTTGAAATAAAGAATAAATAAAATATATGACTTATTGTCACTAAAATTTATTTGAAAATATATTATAATTATATTTTTCATATGTAAAAACAAAGTGTACATCAAAAACTTTTTGTTGAATATATATGGACATATTTATGTCATATTTTAGCATCTAAATTGAAGTATATTTTCTTCCGTGTGAGATAGTTAAATAATTATGTTTTGTTTTTGTTATTTAAAGTTTTCCTTATTACAGAAAGTAAAATTAATTTAAACAATCTTATCGAAAAACCTTTCCTCTTACACAAAAGTTAATGCTCACTCTAAATATGCACTGCAATACTAATCTTATTTATTATTTTTTTTTAGTTTTTAAATGTTGCTTTCAGCAAAAGAACCTTTTTTAAAGATAATTGTAAAAATAGAATGTTTCACAATCTCATAGTTACAGAGGTTGTAAAAGGTAGACGAATTGGTTCAAATAAATGATTGGGATGATAAATTATCATTATTCATTTGTATAAATAAAAAAAACTAAAAGAGGGCAGTTGGAGTTAATAGCAAATTATGTACATTAAATATATATTATGTTAGTAACAAAGTCGGAAAATTGGGATTGAAAATCTGTCACTTTTGAAACATAGATTGGTGCGTAGATAACTGATTAGTTTTAACAATAATTACTTCACTGCTTTTTACCTCAATACACGTATTATAAAGTATCGATTAAAGTAATCTAATGTGTCATAATATTGTAGAAATTCTTGATAATAAAATCAAAACATTATTACAATTGATTTATCCTCAACATGAATGCTATCATATATAAATGTATTTCATGAATGGAACTATGTATTACACGCAAAGCATTATTTAATTAATTATTTTATCTTACTTTAACGAAAATTACTGAATTATTCAGTAGCAGAGGGATAAATGCGAAAAACATAAAACTTTACTGAACTGTACACTAAAATGATTAT
>JABFPJ010003620.1:0-15690 GCA_022817425.1 Gryon sp. ZL-2020
GTGGACTGTTGGGTTTTGGAAATTAAAGTAAATGAAGTGATAGAGTGCAATTTTTGTGTAAGTTTTTGAGCAATTTTGCAGATTTGAATAACTTTGAATACCTAATGACTAATTTCAAAATGTGCTAAAGTATAATTAATAATATTATCTTAAAGTTGATCAATTATTTTGTAAATTATTAATTATAATTTATTAAATATAATGTAGAAAATCTATTTTTTTTTATCTGAGTTGAGAATTTTTTTCAAAGTCTAAAATTAAAATTGGACAAACAAAATCACAACACATTAAGGTGGTTCTTTAGTAGAATTCGCTACTTCTCTCTTTTGCTAATGGAGTTACCATTAGCTCTATCCTTTTTGCTCTTATATAGCTGAAGAATCACCCTAAATTTTTCGATTGATCTGAAAACGTAGTATCAGTTATATCTAATTAGTTAATTTATTCTTTTGCCGTATCGCAATTAATTGTAAATTAAGAATATGTGTTTATGATAATATTCTTAAATTACAATTTTATTCTAATCAGCTTTGTTATTATAATTTTTATTATGATTGTTTATTTATACAATACTGGCGCACCAATCTGAAACAATTATTTTATATGGTTAAAATTATAATCGTGATATCAAAACTAAATTGATTAAATTGTTATTATAACTTACTAACTAAAATAAGTAAATGAAATAATTAACTAATTAATTCAATTGACTAACTAAACTAACTTTAATTAATTAATTCAGTTAGTTTTGTTACTTTAGGCTAAATAAAATGATTAATTAACTAAACTAACTTTAACTAATTACTTTAGTTATTTAATTTAGTTAATTACTTTAGTTTATTTTAATTTAGCTAGTTGAGTTAGTTTAGTTAAATTAGACGGACCAAACTAATTAATTAACTAAATTAAACTAACTTCAAGATGATTCTTCAGATTTGTTTACAAAAACGGCTTCCCTAAATAAATAAATTCTAAAAATTTTTTAAACGCAAAACAGATTCAGATTATTCTATAAATGTCAAAAAATAGTCTTCATAACTTAAAAATAATTAGATTTTGTATAAAATCGTTGAAGCCGATTCAGCTAGCTGAATCCCCGGTTTCGCCCGGACGAAACCCTACACTGAGCGAAAAAACGTAGATTTTTTTCCTATTAAAAACTGGACGACAGAGATATCCGACACAAACGGCAATTTTTTTTAAACAGCAAAATCTTATGTTATTTATGTTTTAAATAACGGTTTTAACACTAAATTTTACTGCTTTTTAACAGAAAAATTTGCCGTTTGCGTCGGATATCTCTATCGTCCTGTTTTAACAAGAAAAACATCTGTATTTTTTCGCTGAGTGTGATGTAGACAAGGATATGATAAAAAAAAGGTTTTTTTTTTAAATTAAATGTATATATCGCAAAAATATAATACGACTTTGGAGGCATGGGGCTATATTTCCGCAAAATTTGCTTAAAACAAAGAAACAAACATAATTTGAATTTTCTATATTAAAAAAGATTTGTATAATCGAAGCATCGAATTCTATAACCGGACTTGCGCACGAACGACATTATAAAAGTATCGAGCAAATTTTCGAAATATACAAAATGCAAGTAGCCAAAATAAAGAGAAGATGCCAATAAATAATTGGGCTAATTGAAATGTGCATCTTTCGAAAATTTTCTCGATTTTTGTTAATTGAAATAATGTCTTTTGCGCGCAAGTCCGGTTATAGAATCCGACGCTTTAATTAGGGAAGCCTAAATTAACTAATTTTAGTTAGTTAATTTAGGTAAATAGATTAGTTAGTTTAGTTAGTCGCTTTACTTAATTAGTTTAGTTACTTAATTGAGTTAGCTTAGTTTGAAAATACAAGAATCGCAACATTTAACCAAAACATTTACGTTAAGGAGATTGAAATATAGGAGATTGAAAAGATTGAAGAATCGCTTTAATAATACAAACGAGTGACGATAATCTAAATTCTAATCATTGATTTCACTACTTAAAGCAATATATCAGTCTGTTGCACCGGAGTTATTATCTTTTTTAGTTAAACATTTTTGGTAATTAATAAAATAAAAGTAACCTGACTAGTCTTTGTTTATGAGAGAATCTTATGGTTAAACAAATTTCGATTCTTATTATAAACTTTTGTCTTGAGACCTTTACTGGTTTTCGTGATGTAATAAGTTGTAATGAAAAACCGGTAAAATTCCAAAATAAAAATTTACAATAAAAATCAAAATTTCTTTGATCATAAGATTCTCCCATGAACAAAAATTAAAAAAAAACAATAATTCCGGCGCAGCAGACTAATATATCGCCTTAATAAAACTGATACCGTTATGTTCACTACATTTTCAGTTTTCATTCATGTTCTTCTTATATACCCACTTATAACTTTCAACTCATGTAACTTATATTTAACAAACAACAGTTGTGACAGTTGTGATTTCTCTCGATCAGTGCAAAATTTGGTCGCATTGAATAGGGCTTTTTGAGGGGCAAGGGGGGATGGTTGGGGGTCAGGCGGGGGGTTGAGAAGGTTCAGAGTTGAAACGAGGTGGCAGAGACACTAGCACGGCGGTGTATTTTAGCATTTCACGTTTGTTTCCATTTAAATGGTAATCGAGTTCATAATGTAATTGTATTCACGCGTAAGCCCAGGCTCTTCCTTGGTGCGCCAGAACGCCCACCCGCCATTGTTTGCATTGTTCTCTCTGGCGAACGATCCAACGGCCTTTCGGCTCCGCCGAAATTCAAACCTCGCTTTTCTCTTTTTCCCCCCGACTCTCTCTCTGCCATTCTCTATCTATCCATCTCTCCGTCTCTCTTTCTCGTTTCATCTTCTTTCCCCCTTCAATTTGATATTTCGCCGGGTATTTCCCACAAAATCCCCTTTTCTCGATTCAACGTTGTTTAGTTTGTTTTTCGGAGAAAAACAAAAAAAACAAATAACTGAAAAAATGAAAATACCAATATTATTTACCTATCATCTTGTTCGAGCATACACAATCGCATTTACCTCTTGACTCCGCTTCGCTCCTTCCGATTGTTTGTTATCAATATTTGAATACTTGCACGACAGATGAATATTTACTCCATTCTTGCGCACGATTTCCCTGCAAATGCAACGCTATTTCAGTCCAATTTTCATATTATTATTAGACTGAACAAAATGAATAATCAATATAATCATAAATAAATTAAGACATCAATATGTCAGGAAACTTAACATTTTACAGATCAACTTTCCACATCAATACGTCTCATCATTTCAATAACATAATTTCCAGAACTAAATTGGAAAAAGAACTATATCTACTCTGTAAACACATATTACCCAATATATCCCCAAAGGTGTGTCAAGAATTGCCCAATAAATTCTCATCTAATTTTTAAATGTTTTCAAATTTCAGTCATAAAACAATACTTGCATTTTTTCAGAATTGTTCACAGTATGGTTTTTAAAAAAATAAATAAAGAAAATTACATTTACTTTTTCTCTCATATGATAGTGCATAAAACATATATATTAAAAGCAATTATGAAATGAAAGACAAATTTGAAACTGTTTAATAAAATATTAAATTTTTCAAAGGTTTAATAGTTTATTTATCGACATTAAATATGACTGTACCTTTTTTTGATAATTACTAATAGTATATTACTTAACTTTGCTACTACTTGCTTTTTGTCTCTTTTTTAACCTACGTGCAACATTATTGGTCAGTAAAACGCGCTCAATGCAAACAAGCCAATCAGAAATTTTAATTTCACCAGTTTACTACTGAATTCAGCAAAATGTAACTTTTGAAAAAAAATATTGATACATTATTTACACTAGAATAGTCACTTATTTTTGAGCAATTCAAAAATTGTATAAAAATTACACAATATTTAAGACGCAGTGTTATACGCAGCGAGGAATTATTTGATGAACACTATCAGGATGTGTTTATAGGATAAACAATGTTGTACAGCAATTAAATTACAAATTATTCGGTTAGAATGATAAAACGCGAGATATTCTCGACGATCAAAATTGCAGGGTCAAAAGCAAGAGGACGACAGAAAGAGAGAGAAAGGGATAAGATTTATGTACGCAGTGTAAAAACGTATGATCATATTTTACGAGAGTCTAGAACAAGAAGAGTCTCATCCTACGGGACATATTTAGGGGTGTATACTGGTGGCAATGTGGCGTCTCCGTATCGCCCTACATCGATCCATACACCGTATTACTATGTCAAATTATTTAAACGCTCCCTCTGGTATTTTCATATTTGTCATCTGTAACGAATAAACTATCAGCAAAATCATTATGTACATTTGTTCTTTTTTTCTCTTCTTCTTCCTCCAACTTGCTCTCCCTCGCAAAGCACATCCCACATGTCTCTTTTGTATAATCCGAGTTTATGTATTACAAATTACACAGCGGTGATTTTTATATAACGACTTTTACAAAACTTATCGTACAAATAATAATTTATCAAAAGTGAATTTTCAAAACGTGTTTTTTTAAAGTTTGTTTCAGATTAACATTTTGATTGGCGTTTTATTTATTTTCATGTTTCTCTTCGTCATCTGTGAGTCTATGATAAAAATCTTTGATTGCGAATGCAGAATCAGATTTTTTTTTTTTTTTTTTTTTTTTTTGAGAGAGAAAAAATGAAAATATAAAAATGAATCAAACGCAGTTCACAAATATTGATCAATATAACATATTGTAAAATGACAGTTTTTATGATTTATTTCTTTTTAAAGAATCATTTAAAAGTAGTAATTATTGAAACAAATTATATGCACTAATCTTATAACGATATAAATGATAACAGGAAAAGAATAAAGTTTCATAATCACTAAACTATGTGGTGTCAGATCAGTAATAAAAATTTATATGAATTGTATTCATAATTTGCATAGTAATTTTTTAATACTCTGAATTGATCATTTTAGATTTTTATCCTCCATTCATATTTTCCGATAGATTATAATCTTCGAAATTGTCACTGTCAGTGTTACATAACTCTTGAACAAATGTAACAACAATTCTCAATTTTTTACACTCAATTCATAAATACATCTGTGTTTACTTCTTCACTCTCTATTAGCGTTTTCACGTGTTAAATTTTGATTATTTTTACTATCAAAAAATTCCTATTTTTTTTTATTACAAAAATATCAACTTATTTTTAATTCAAATCTGCATTTTTTATATTTCATTGTTTCCACTTTTGTATTTTAGTTTTTATTTTTTACTTTTCATAAAAATCAACAAATATCAAACAGAAAGTTTTCTTATAACAGAAGTAAACATTTTGTGTCTGATAAATATTAAAAATTATTAATAATATATATATACATATATAGTAGGCTTTTATAGTTTTGTATGTACGTAAATGTGAATTTCTTTTTCGAGCAAATAATTAATAAAAATATTTTTAAAAAAATGCAGCGTGAAAATTTTTTTTACATATAATAACTATTGTTTTATCACCTAATGAATTGTCATGTGTCTTCATATTATATTCATTCATATCTGATTTACAATTAATGTACATGACTACTATTAACAAATCCAATTATAATAGTTATCATTAATTTAATCTTTTATTTAACATACAATAGTTTTTTTTTAACAAATCCAGTAGGAAATTAAGTAAAAAAGATGATTTGCAAGTCAAGCAGATACACAAGGATGAATGATTATTAGAAATGTAGTGAATATTTTAAGTACACGTTCTACTTCTGTAAGCTGAATGAACGAAATTGATAAAAGAACTATGTTAATTTACTGTATAAAAACTAAAGAGTTACGATTTCAAATAGATTTACGACTGCAAATTATTTTTGCGAAAATTATTAAATTTTCGGAATTGTAATGGCTTTAACTGTTTGACTATTCATGTTGAACGTATTATTCATCTTTCAGTGTATATTAATATTACACTAATAATTTACATATTAAACAACGTTCAAAATAAAAAAAAATTAATATTTCCTGAAGGTGTAATAATTATATATACACAAACTAATCACGAAAGTTATATAATTAATAATATTATATTATATAAAACAAGAGTAAACATAAATTTATTTTTATAATTTGTAAACACAAACCATCGTTTTTTTGTACTTGGCCAGAGACACTACCGTGTCCCTTGATTATATATATATATATATATATGTATTATATTTTGGACTAAATCATATAAAACGTATAAAAATATTTGTCTAATTGTGAATAAAAATAGCGAATTAAAAAAGTAACTTTGTCATCTAATATTGTAAAATAAGTAGTATTACACATATTCAAGGTCAACAAGAGCAATTTAAACATTCACACACAATATTCACCTTTTTGTCGATTTTCTGATACGTTTACTTTTTTTTTTACAAAAACACAATTACATGAATAACGTTAGTTACTACTTACCGGTCTGCTTACATGAAAATGCAGGTGTTTCAAAGCATTCATTAAAATATTTTAATATTTTTTCAAACGTTGTAGATCGACAAATTGAAAACATTTTGAATATAAAAGTCAAAGTACTTACTTTTGATGATCAGTCATATTTAGTCCATCTAATTCCGGTACATGACACCAGTGCTCTTCAGGAAGTAGAGTAATAAAAAATTGAGCAAAGTAAAGAAACGCGTAAACGAAAGTGAAGGGCAGTAGAATGATGAATAAAATTAATTGATAACGACTAGCTTCTCCTACGTAGGGAAGAATGTCGTCGAAATTCTCGATTTTAGGACGAGTCTCTCCATTTTCGCACGGCTTTTTACAATCGTCCGCAACGGCCGTCATCTTTGTTTTTTCTGCAACATTAAATTCCATTTTTTTTAATCAAACAAAGTTCATAGAAAATAGTAAAAACATACATTTTCTTATTTTTATATTTTCTTGTTTTTTTTCTGCTCATTATTTAAATATATCTGCGGCATATTATGTTTATTAGTTTTGTAAGATGTTTGAGAAATAATAAATATTTATATAAAAGCCAACTAATATAATTTTTATTACATATAAAAATAAAGTAATATCGTTAATGTGACGTCAATTGAAGTAAAGACTCAACGAAATAAAATAATAAAATAATCAAGTATCAAAAATGGTCGTTTGAGTATATTTTTCTTGATTCAAGCAAAATGTACTTGGTTCATTTTATTATTTTCATTTTATTTTTTTAGTGTAATTTGTATAACTCGTATTTCAAAACGTACATTATACATTTGAGAAATACAAAAAATGTTCCATATAGCGATTTCGTTTGCGATGCTCATTTAAAATTGATATTAGTTGCACAGAATCTAACAAAAGTTTCCAATATAGACGTTTTTTATAGTATTTTCATTTTTTCATGTAATAAAAACTGTTTTTACATTTCTCTGTTTCACTTTAAATTGATGATTTATTATAAATAAAATATAATATACACATATATTTTTGAATTTCTTGTTATTGATCACTTTGCAATATCAAATTTTATTCCAAAATATATTATATAACAATAATAAATAATATATGTTAATAATAATTAAAAAATGAGAAATTATATACAAGAGCACATCAATTTCAAAGCCTTTTACTTTATAATATATATATATATATATATGTATAACCTTAGAATGAACTGTTATGGCAATCAGTATTTGAAACACAAACAACAATTTTCTTATTAGATGAATATCAAATTGTTTATTAAAAAAAGAAGAATTATGTGTTTATGTATTATGTTTCACGTCAAAATTATAAATTTCATTGATACACACGAAAACTTGGATTACATTTTTTGCATTAATTTATTTCATGAATTAATGTTCCTTTAGCTGCGTTTGATTTATGTTGATTTATGTTGTTTTTTACTTGCATAAATAATAATACATCAATACGGTAATAAAATATAGTAATTTTAAGCGATATTTCAGAGGTATTAAGTTATTAAAATTGCTATTATGGTTTTAATAATTAAAAAAAATTACTAACAAAAAATGGGAAGCAAAATAATTTCTCTATTAAACTATTATGAAAATGAATTATTTTATTATAAATGATAAACTTGTAATTATAATTTGCAGTATAATTTAATTAACTTTTTTTGTGTTTCTCACAAAACTCTTATGATTAACAACATTCTTACGTTTTTGTCCGTTGTTTTTGTTTTAGTGTAAATGATTGCATAGTAATCTTTAGTGTTACGAAGAAGGTCGATATTGAGACTAGTTAAGTTCCAACTCATAAAATCGCAGTAAAATTATTTAGCCAATCGAGAAGTCAATCGTTTTCAAATCAATGTCCATCTTAAATTCCCTTGTGGTATCATATTTTTGTTATGCGTCTTCAATTTGCAAACATATCCTAATCAAAATAATTTATTTTTCCAAGAACTATTTTTTGATATTTCAACATTTACATTTAAAAGAGCACGAAAAATTGTGTAAAGTGAAAATCACTCAGAGTCATAAATTTTGAAAGAAATCATATAATTTCTAGAATATACATTTTAGCCAAGTGAAAAATCGTGTATGTAAAAAAATGATTTTATGATGAAACATTCAATCTAAATTCAAAGTCACATTATCGTTTGCAATAGACCTTCATTAATATACTTATAATATATTAACATAATTATTTTATCGTGAAATATTGTAATTTTAATGGTTTGGAAACAATCCCTTTATATGTCAAAAAAAATTAAGTCATCCGAATCTTCAATTACATTCTAATTTCTTTATTTTCTTGATATTAATATAGATCAAATAAAAACAGTAAATATGCTTATATTATAAACAAGAAAATATGCTTAATTAAGTGAATAACATTATTATATCAGCAAGATACAAAATAAATCATGTAACAATTTTTTACGTATCCATAAATCGATTAATACTGCAATTCTATATAAACTGCGTGAACTTGTGATTATAAAATGGTTTAACTGAACAATATATTATATAATTAATATGATTTGCAGAAAAAGTACCTTTGCTTGTAGTTTTATTAAATATATATATATATATATGTATATATCAATTGAAGAATTTGTTACGCTAATAAGAGACTTGATTTCGAAAATGGTGTTATCCATATATTAAAATATCGGAATTTATATTTAATGAAGGAAAGCATCTTAGATTCTATAAATTATGATAATTTCGAAAACAGTATATGTTGATGTAACAAAACTCTATGTTTCCCATTACGCAACTCATTGAACCGAATCTCCTTTGATATGGTAACAAAAGTTCAGTTGACACATTTTTACACGACATTTATTTCCCCTCGACGAAACATAACATGGGCGTGATAAGAATTTTTCTTCTTTATATTGAAGTGGGAAAGTGTCTAATTGAAGGATTGTATTAATCAACAATTAATTATGGACAATTCTACTAATGCATATGTGTTCACATAGAGTCATAAGTCAAATTCAACAAACGAAGAAAAAATGCAAATTGTAATTTGTTTAAAATTTTTTTTATAAAAAAATTATTAATATAAATGTTACAAATAAAATAAAATGATTTTAATAATGTTTACTAAACACAATTATCATTTCTGTACAATCTAAATATTATTTTATTGACAACTCTATTTATTTTGATAAATAATTAATACAATAATGAAACAATTATAATTAAATTAAAACATTAAATTGAATTATTTTCAGAATTATAAAACAACGCTAAACGGATGATTTTCAGTGTTCATTGCTACTCATGATTACTTAGTGTAAACAGTATAATATTTGTTTCTATCATTCTAACGACCCGTAAAAACGCTCATAAATTAACAGTCAATTCAATTACATAATATGATCATAAAAAGACATAGACATATATATTATTATATTAATTATATATATATAGAGTACCAATAACTTGGTGCATTGTCATACTTTTTGCATTTTGTTTATACAAATATTAGTTACTTTTTAGTATAGATTCATTGTTATAACAATTAGTATTCTCTTAAACAGTAATAGACACTGCTTCAGTCTAAACTATGAATCAAACCGAATATTAATGATTCACATGCAAAATATTAACATGCGATGTATGACTTAAATATCCAACATCAAATTTGTTTATTTTTTAACATCATTTTAATTAATTAAATTTTAATTCATTAAATTAAAAAAAATAACTAAACGAATTTTTTCTAGAAAACCATTTAGCAAAATATATTATAATGTAGTTCAAAGCAAATATATATATCATATGCAAATAAAATGACGGAAAACAAATATTTCTATACAGTGATACAAGTAACATAATCTTATCATAATCGTCGTAAAATTCATGCAAACAAATATAAAAAATAATGAATGTAAAATAAATAGTTTGATTTACTAATTTTAACACTTAAAATTATTGTTGATATTTGATAAAGATAACATTCTGACTATTTTTTATACTGAGAATTGAAATAGAAAATAAAATGAATGCATAATGTAACTATCATATCAAATTTCCACGTGCAATATTTTTATATATATGGACAATGAGCGAGATGTTATTGCAACGATATTATATAGACAATATTTTTCGAAAAAAGAATTATATAAATTTTTATATATATATATATATATATGAAACACAAAATACATTGTAATTTACATTCAAAAAGTACATAGTTGGATTTAATACTTTATCAATAATAGCGTTAATGTGCTTATGATCAAACTTGATTGTAGTTTAAGCAAACAGTAATTTAATATAAAAACTGGTTCCAGGTGGATTTATGATTGTATATTATGTCGGGTAAATAAGTTATTCAATTACAATGTGAACGAATTATGGAAATGCGTTGAATACATTGTTTAAAATTATTTCTATATTTAATTGTTAAGAAAATTCAAATTTTATTGTTTTAAGATAATTATTATGACTAATTTAATAATAATCATAATAATAATAATAATAATAATTAAAGAATAATAATTTAATAATAATTTAATTTTGAACTTGAAACATGCGCTAATAAAATATAAGTAAAACCAGTGTAATAAGAAATATCAAAAAGTTATCTTACAGTAAACATTGTTTGAAACGAAAAATAAGAATTGTTTGCCAAAAATCTCGTAAAGGATTTAAATTTCGTGCGTATTATGCAAGTGAAAAAGCATTATCAAAATTTGTTTGTTATGTAATTATTTATCTTTTGAAACGGTTATAAAAATGTATTAAATAATAAATGTATTAATAAAAAAAAATAAATATAAAAAAACGGAAAGATTTGAAATTGGATGAATATATTTTTGAAAATACTCAATTGTATCATTCCGTTTTCAGTTACATATTAATCATTATTTTTACAGTATTTTTAAATCATTGAACGTCGAATGTTAAAATATTGAATGACGCAAGATTTAATTTTGCATATACAAATACCTTCATTTGTTACCTGATAAAGTAATTAAAAATGTACATTTGAATCGAACATTATATCAACATTCGAAAAACATACCAATAAATATTTAAATAGTTTAAAAACAATCAAACGCAGCTTTGATGTTCAGCATTTTGACCTTATCATTTGCAAATTTTCAATTTCATTTATTTCATTTCAAATTATTATTAAAACATAAACAATTTGAAATAAAAACAATTAGTATATCTTATTATATTACTAACTGTTTTGTTAAATATATTAATGTAAAACATTTTCAATTTTAACTTTTAATTGAAAAATTCTGATTAATTGTAACTTATGATGAACAGAAATAAAGAAAAGCTACATCAAATTATCAGATTTAAAACCTGCTTTTCGTTTATTCCATATTTGAAAGCATTCATTTATTTATAATAATAATTCTTATCATTTGCTGTTATAAACAGTTTCAAATGTTAAATAAGCTTAAGGTATTTTATAAATTGTACTGGTCAAATATTGGTTAAAACCAAAAAACAAAAAATGTAGTGATTTTTAAAATATTTCATTAAACAAATTTAAGCAACATAAGTGAAGACAAGTGGTTGTTTGGCTTACATTTCAAAATGTTAACTTCAATCTGACTTGAAAATGAGTCAAAAAAGTTTAATTATATTTAAAACAAGTATTTGAAGATAGTATTTATTTGTACAATTTGCATATATAAATTTGATTAAGTTCCTTCATAAATCTCTGTTATAAATCTTGGATAAAAAAGTTGAAAAAATTGAAAGAGATTGTTCGAGTACTTACACAAATAGATCTACTTATTTAGCCAGACTGAACGACATTACAGAGATTCTGTAAAGATCTTCACACGTAATCACTCATTGTAAAAAACTGTCTAAGTGAATCATGAATTAGTAGATTATAATCCACGTGTTATAGTTAAACAATTCAAAACGAAGTTGGAAGTTAAAGGAAAAACAGCGAAGCGTGTCGCGTTATCACAAAATCACTCGGTTCCGGTGGCGGAATCCTAAGAACAAAATTACCGAATCAATGAATCAGTTATACTGACCAGTCAAGCATGTAAGCACAAAAAAGTCATTGATTTGGTAATCACAGTCGCTAAATGGCATGCAAGTTCAATTTACAACATCAAATGCCTCGCCAAAAAAAGGAATCAAAAATACACATACTAAATGATTATGTGCTTATTAAACATTTAGCAAACTGATTTCTGTGAATACACTACATCGTCTTTTACAAAGATACGGCATTAAACTGTTAGTAATTGATATTACTGCTGTGGTTTTATAAGCTTGCTGTTGCCGTATGACACATCCCCTTCCACCTGTTACTAAGAATGTTCGTTCATACAGAATCGTTAGATATCCTTTTTTTCATCTTTGCATTAAGAAGTTAAGCTATTGAAATCTAAATTATTTTTTTTCTTCCACTCTTCAAAATACGTAATCAATCATTAAGAACTTGAACGTATTCCTATCATTTTTTGTATCCAAATTGATCGCACAGTGACGAATTTTGATATCCAGTTCCATTCATCAAAACCACTTTTTTGCGGACTTACAAATTGCACGAATTAAATAAATTATGCCAAAGGTTTATTTTTCCCCCCATTTTTAAGTGCAAGATACTTATTTTGAAATAACAATTTGGAAAATCACTAAAAAGATTTACAATTTTATTTAAAAAAATGTTAATTTTAATTAATTGTGTTTTTTAAAAATGAATTAATTAAAAAAAATAATTAAATTTTAATTTGAATATTCTTATATCT
Organism: Gryon sp. ZL-2020; assembly: GCA_022817425.1. Taxonomy (NCBI): domain Eukaryota; kingdom Metazoa; phylum Arthropoda; class Insecta; order Hymenoptera; family Scelionidae; genus Gryon; species Gryon sp. ZL-2020. The sequence goes on from JABFPJ010003620.1 coordinate 13,184, forward strand.
TATTGTATATAAAAATTTGTTTATTAAATAATTAATAAATTATTCCTAATTTAAGGCATTTTATTATTTAAAAGTTATATAAATTCATATATAAATAAATTCTCTATAAATTTTTAATATACAAAAATCAATAAAAATAAGAAAAATTTAATTTTACAAAATATTTCATTTAATAAACAAATTTTTCATTTACTTCTACAATAAAATTGTCTCAAACTTCAGCGAAACTTCAACCACATGTTTTCCTGAAAGTACTACTGTACAATTAATTCGCTTGATACCTTCACTTTTAGGCAAATTTCAACTTTTTTTTTCTTTCCCAAACTCCATAAGACTAGTTTAAAATGATAAAAGTTTCATAATTCACATATAACTGTATTGCCTTCGGATTACTTTACATTACATTATGTTATGTTACATTATATTATATTATAAACTTAATAATCTAGATTTTAATTCTGCATTAAATTTTTGTCTAGACACGTTTATAATAAGAAACAATACCGACGTTAATGAATATAAAAGAAATCTTTATAATTGCGACATGTTAAATAATAAAATGTACACATTTTTTAATTTTTAAATTACATGTTTAAATTACAACATTTTTCTTAAGTTTGCAAAAATGAGTTAATTATGCAGCAATGCTTCATTATTTTATTGTAATATCTGTTCTATATATCGATACAAATATTAATCGAATTTGAAAATTTGTTAGGAATAACGATTTATGAGATATATAATAATAATAACAATAATAATAATAATAATAAAAAATCACGACAAATATTGTCATTATTCGTGTATATCTTACCTATTTAATTAGAATACTTATATAAATGAAAAAATAATGTAACAATACGTAATCAAATTTCATATATCATGAGTGTAATAATGATATTCATACAAATAATGTTTCAAATAATACATTTGAAACAAAAACAAATAATACATAATATTTGAAAGAATTTAAATAATACGAATAAACAATTATAATAAATAACACTGTGTAACAAAAATTATATTTTTTAATTGCCTGATATTATTCATGTTTGCTTTTATTGTGAAAGCAAAAAACTCAATTTTCTTTTTTGTTTTAAAACTTTTTATTATTAAAATTAAAAATGATTAAACATATATTTAAACAATATTTGCAGCATTAGTTCGAAATAATTACTAAATATTTTGAAAATGGTTATTTACTTTATGTCAATGTTTGAACAAAATTATTCATTTACAATTGCTGAGAAAAATATTAATAAAAAACACATAAACAAGGAATAAAAAAAATTTTTAGTATTATTTTTTTAACATAATTAACTTAATACAAAAATATATGATTTTCAATTTCGATCTAAATGATATTAATTTTTCACATAACGAATACAAATTCGTATTTGTTAATATTTTAAGTCAGAGAATTGCGTGTAAAATTGAACAAAATTGTTTTATATATTTAACGTAAAAAATATTTTTAAAATCTCAAGTAATAAAATAATATTTTTTAGAGTATTTTTAATATATTTTTTTATTATTTAAAGAAAAAAACACTAATTATTTTGAGTAAAAAACCTAAGAAAAACCATATTTTTTTAATTGATAAAAATCACATTCTTTCGCTGGAATAAAAAAGCAAGTTCTATACGTTCAGAGTAGGTATAATTTGTATTCATTTATCAGTACTAAAAATCAGAAAATATGGAAAAATTAAGGCAAAATTTGCAACGAAACTTCCTTAATAATATTGAATATAATGAAATAATTAATAAGTTTCCATTAATTATACATTTCTTTCGAAACACATCACACAAGTTGTCCTCCAAAACTTTATTGCTGGTCCTTTAATATATTTTGTCTTATTAATGACATTTCTCCTTGTCTTAGTGATTTTAAATACTTACACTTTTCTAAAGACCTTCACATCTCCTTTTTGGAATGGTATCCTGAAATTTGTTTTCCATTGAAAAAAAGTACAAAGTGACATTAAAATACGGTTTCACAGATAACCGGATAGTCGTTTCATTAATCAATTTTACTTTCCTCTTAGCAACTCTCCACAACAGTATAATAAAGTTCTTGATCAGTTTAACGTAAAATTAATATTATCAAAATTATATAATCGTCTGGACTGCATTTAAAATAACTACATTAAATATTGATATTATCTAAAGTTATTACAGAATTTCATACCGTACATCACATATTTGTAATACCTAATTATTTACTGCAAGAGATAATTTAATTACAACATAAAGTTAATAAAGTGTTGATGTTTATTAATTGATCATTCATTTTTACTTAATATATATACAGTATAAAGCTCATTCACATATTACATTAAAAAAAGATCTAATATGATATTAATTCAGTAATTCCGACACGGAAAGAAATGAGCAATGAAAAAATACGTTGACTTATTAATCGTGTGACCTTAACGCCTATATAAGCAATAATTATAAAAGCTTTAACAAATACAATATGCATTCAAATCTTCACGATATATGTCT
>JABFPJ010003621.1:0-15687 GCA_022817425.1 Gryon sp. ZL-2020
ATATTTTCATCTAATAATTTAATTTTTGTGTTGTATAAAACGTCATAATTTTATCCATTATTTGATGAACAATTTTTATTTTTAATTTTTCTTTTTTAAAGTTGCAAATGGTAAAGAACCTCCTTAAATTAGGAATTAATTGCGTCTGAAGTTGTTGTTTCGTGATAGAAAATTTTAAGAGTTAATGAGCAAAATATGCAAAATTTATTTTATTTTGTTTTTGAATGCCATGAAATTTAGGGTTGCAAAAAAATAAACGAAAGAAAACAAATGAAGGAAGAAACGAAAGAATCAAAACAAAACAAACGCTTTTGTTTGTTTTGTTTTGGTTTTTATTTTGTTTTTGGTTTTTATTTTGTTTTTGTTTTGATTCTTTCGTTTGTTAAAGAAACGAAACATCAAAACAAAATAAAGAAACAAAACAAACGCTTTTATTTGTTTTGAAATCTTACTTTGTTTTGCTTCTTATTTTGTTTCTTGATTTTAAAACTTTGTTTTGTTTGATTATTTTGTTTTTTTGTTTTGATAATTAATTTCAAAACACAACACTCATAATTGTTATTTTGAATTGAATAAAATATATTTGTTTTCTTCGTAGAAAACATTGATTTTTTCCGCGAATTTATTAAATATTTTGACTTAAATGTTTACAACCACAAATTGAAATTAAAGTAAACAATAAGGAAAGTATCGAAGTTCAATTCTCGCTTTTAATTTATCAATCAACAAAAATATACAAATCGCGAACAATTAAGCACCTCAAAAAGTATCGTCTTATTCGAGTTAAGAGTTTTGATAGTTAACACACGAAGTTATACAAAAAGCGCTCTACTTATACACACCATTGCATAACAGCAAATCTTTCTTTTCAGTTTTCATTAACGATCACGAAGATAGGATCCTAGTGATTTAGATTATGTTTGATGCAGACGCTTTTGAAGTCTGGAAGAGTCTTCTCTATAAAAAATGTTTAGAATGGAAAAATTACAAAATTTCAAATTTTCAAAATTTCAAAATTCTTAAATTTTCAAAATTTTTATATTTTCAAAATATCAACATTTTTAAAGTTTCCAAGATTTTCAAATTTTAAAAATTTTAAAAATAGCATAATTTTCAAAATTTTCAGAATGGAAAAACTAGAAAATCTAAAATTTTGAAAATTTGAACATTTTGAGAAATTGAAAATTTTTAATATTTTGAAAATTTGTGAATTTTCACATTTTCATTTCCATTTTAAACCACGTGATTTTCAACGTAATCTTTTAAGGTGATTCTTCATATATATAATAGTAACAAGGATAGAGCTAATAGTGTCACCATTAGTGAAAGAGAGAAGCAGCGAATTCGGCTGAAGAATCACCTTAAGTCTGGGAATTTACTCTATCATCTGAAAAGATAAATCATTTTGAATCTAACCATCTAGAAGATGTCTAAGATGAAAAATACCTGCAACTATCTAATCCTAATCATACCTACGATTCTATCTTCGTCATCTAACGGAGTTTATCTTAAGTTGTGAATTGTAAATATGTTAACCAGAACTGTTTCAATCGCATATCAAAGTTTTATTTCAAACAGTTTATTTTAATGTTAAGTTTAACTGGACGCCCGAGACAATAAGAAATTGCATATAAAACGTTTTCTCATAGTGACTGCCAACTCAAACACTTCAAGTTTTATCAAATGAAATGAAGTAAAAGAATGACATTAAAGCTCTTTTTTTATCTTGTCTTGTCTTGCAGAGTAGAAGTAGAAGTGTTTATATAAAAAGAGCTCTAACGAGATACTTAGGACTGTTTTTGTTGTTGTTTTTTGTGCAACATTAATGCGTACACCAATTTTGACAATTAAAACAAATTTGTCTTTCTCAAATTATCTCTATCCTTTAATTACTATACGATAATAAAGGACAGAAATACTGTGAAAAATGCAAATTTTTATATTTTCAAAAATTCATGTTGGTATTAATGTTGCACAGTACAATTAAAAATTTAGGCCTCCTCGGTGTGTGAACCCTGAGAGCTGCGCTTTTTCTTATGATTACTGTGGTGTTGAGGATGATGTGCTTGTTGTTGTTCTGGATTCATAAGAACGTTGGTTTCGGACTGGTTTTGATGTCCGACTAACAAGTCCAGCGTATCCCGTGGAACGCTGGATTGATTGGATGCCGCCGCAGGCACTGGAGTTGCTGTTACCGGTGACTCAGTTGGCAAAGGGATGCAGTGGAGAACGTAACATCTAACTCCTGCTAAAATGACGCCTAAAATGGGACAGTCAGACATATTATTATAGTAATAAGTTTGGTATTAGGAACCTAAAACTAATGTAGTATCCTAACCTAAATTATATTGTAAGTATTCTAACCTAAATCTTATTTTAAGTATCCTAACCTAAATCTTAGGTTAAGTATCCTAACCTAAATCTTAGTTTAAGTATCCTAACCTAAATCTTACTTTAATTGTCCTAACCTAAATTTTACTTTGAGTTACTTTAAGTTACTCGGGTCAAAATATAAGATAAGGATATGTATATACAAATGCAAAAGATGGAAGTAATTAAATACTAGTACTAATTATTGTGTTACCAAACAATAATAAGGTGGCGCCAGCTATAAGTAAGGGAAGTCTGTGATCGGTGGTGGTTGCACCTGGAGCTAGTTGGACCAATCCAACTACAAGAACTACTGCGCCCAATAAAAGGCACACTACCACTGCGTGCAAGCATGATATCTGTATTAAAAATGCAATAAGTATTCAGTTGCTAATATTTTGTTTCTACTTTTTATCACAGAGAAAACTAATTATACAATTGTACTAGTATGGATTTCTTTAATTTATCATAGAAAGTATCATTTTTTTTTTTTTTGGTATGTTTCTATACTTTCGCATAACCTAACAATAAAAAATCAATCATCGATAACGCAGGTATCTACTATACTAATTCTACCTTCATACTACTAAGTTTGTTTATTTTCTTTCTTTCTAAGTTTATTTATTATATATTCTAGAAATATAATTATATTTTAGGAAAAATGTAGGTATTTTTTAAAATTATTTTTGTAAATGGCGCCCCACTACTTGTAGATGGCGCTAATACAAGTGAGAGCATGCAATTGAAGTGAGTCAGCACTACCTGCGCATTAGTCACGTGATTACCAACACACGCACAGTTTTCTCAACACATTGAAACAAAACGTTCTTATTGGTCAGACCGCATCGATAGAAGATTGGTGACGCCGTACAGATAATCAGTTAAGTAAAGACAACAGAAAAGTAAGGTTATCGACGCCATTTTGTTTACCAGTATATCTATACTTCACTTGCTAGGTTAGTAATTTGTAGTTTTTATTTTCTCTGTGATATTTATGCACAATTCTTTTATATAATATTCTCGTATAATTGAATTAAATTACACATTTGTGATTATTGGAAGGAAGTGACTACTTTGCCCTATTAAAAAATAAGTTCGTAATTTTTTACTAACAAGTGTGCTGCTATTTGAATTATTCACCTTTTAATACAGTTCCCACCAAATAATTCAAACGACAGCACTGTTTGAAAGTTTGCCGCAAGGTGGCGCTTCATTTCTCGTAAGCAAGTTGAATCCAGAAGTATATAAGTTGACTGCAACATTTGCATTAAAATAAGATTTCTTAGTTACCGAATGACGCCAAATATCTCAAAAATTTAAAAATTATGGTATTTAACTTTTAAAAATCTAAAATTTTTTATTATATATAAACAATATTTGTAACATGTTATGAAGTAACTTTCATTTGTTTTTTTAACATATTTATTACATAAATTTATTACATAAAAATTTATGTAATTTATGTGATTTATTACATAAAAAATTACGTACTTTTTTTAATAGGGTAGTTATCTAATTTATAGATTCGCTTTTGGACAATTATTATTGTATATGATTTCGTTTAAGTGATAACTAATACCTTGCCACAGAGATACAGTTCTGGAAGAGCTTCTAAGTGGGTGTTATGGCCATGAGGACTTGGCGTCGGCGGTGATCCTTGAGAGGATGGAAGCCACTGTCCACCCAAGTACAGTTGGCTTGGTCGTTTTCGCTTTTCCTGTCTTCTTCTCTCGTGACGAACCGCCACGGCTGGCATTGCACCAATCATCCTAAGTACAATCAATTTAACATTTCTACTTTGTTGAATTTATTCATTATGATTCATGATATTAAATTGAATTGATTTCGTTTATTATATTTTAATTTAATTTTTAAAATTTATTTATTCAGATTCATAAAATACCCATTTTAATACGTTTCTCTTTAAATTTTCATTGTAATAGTTGTAAATGTTTAAAAACTGACACAAACTGGGACATTTACCTAAAATTACCTGGGACATTTACTTAAATATTGATTTTAAGTTTTCAAATTGAGTTCAAGTCTTCATTTCAACTTCAAATGTTTTTGTTCTGTATTCAAGAGGCGCCATCTGTGATTAACATAACTTCATTTTTAGGTTAAAGTGCAATTACTTCAATATTTTTTTCAAAATCATTTAAAATGTAAATATTAATTATTAATTATCCCTATAAACAATCTATATTTTATACAAATCAATGAATTAATAAATAATATAATATTTTTCATTCCATTTATGTTATATGAATTAATATATAATGTTATAATAAATGATGATAATTGAAGTTCTATTTACAGTCAAATATTTAATTATGATGATATGTCGCGAAATAAAAAAGGTAATAAAGTCGAAGAATAATCAAATCAAAGAAAATTCTCGACGGTCGAATTCGAATGGAGAGGCCGAGCCGAGTCGACTTTAGCCGAGCGTGAGTTCGTCAACCAGTCGCTTGTGAACTTTGGTGACCTCAGCTGACCTCGACGGTCGATACGCGTTACTAAACGCCCCTATACACCTCTTACGCAGGAGTAGCTGTCTCTACCACATGGGCTCCACCCTGGTACACTCTCCTGGGAAACTTGGTTGCAACGATTTCAGAAGAAACATTCAAATTCGACATTTTATCGTACATTCTAATAAATCTTGATACATATGATTTGTAAATATTGGTTTTTTATTTTTTTATTTTTTACAAAATTGTGTATATTAAAGTAATAATAAACATTTATTATGCATAAAAATAACCATAAAATATGGAATAGATATAGTAATAATGAATAATAATCGTCATTATAGGTTATTAGTAATAACGTCGTAAAATAATTTTTGTTTTCTATTTACAATTTTATTTCAGTTAGAGGTCATATATGTTTTGATTCGTTATACTCAATGTTGACAAACTTAACTTTATAATTGTTGAACTTTCTTTTGTAATATTAGTATTATTGTATTATCGTAAATATGCTGAATTTACTCATTTTACAAATATATAAATTTAAAGTTAAATGTGAAATTTACAAAAAGTTGAATGTTATTCTACATTATGGAAAATATTAATTACTGACTTTTCAATAAAACAAAACATTTAACCAAAAGAAACAAATGATTATTCAAAATTGTATCCATGAATTCTGATAATATAACTGCTTTGCATTATATTTGATTTTGCATAAAATACTAACAGTTTCAATTATTTTTTGTTTCAGTGGAGTAAAAGTGAAATCAAAACAACAACAAACAAGATGTAAGCAGAGATTCCAGTTCTTTGTACCAGCCATGTTTGAGCAGTATTTTAAAACTAAATAACGAATTAAAGGAAATACAGCTTGTGTAAACAACACGGCTTTTGTATTTACAAATGAAATTACCAATTGAATTCCAACGGCAACAACTAGATAATCCAATTAACATCAGTAAATCATATTGAAATATATTTTAAATATGGTTATAATAATTTTGATAAAAGTGATTTATCATTAATTACTGTACGGTGACATTAAAATGGAAAAAATTTAATTCATTCTAATAGCAACAATAATAACGATAATGGATGATTTTAATCAGAGCAAAATGCATTTCGCGATTAAACATTGAAAATAATATGTAGACAGTAATTGATAAAAGCAATGTTAATTTGACGGAGGAAATCGGTTGTTGGTTTATATCTACGGACGAATATTCTATTAACTCAAATTCTAACTTGGTTAGCGTTTGTATTTGGAAATTGCGCACATCTGTAATAGATAATGTGCAATATGTTCATTCTAAGTTAGTCAATTTAATGAAAATGTTTGTCGCATATCGATTTCGATATAATCAGAATAGTAGCTGTGAAACTTTTAAATTGAAACATTTTCAATTTTAACCATTTATCCAATAGAATTAAAGCGTTTTAAGCAAATTTATTATATTGGTTAATTTAGAAAAACGAGTTTGATTAAGTTTTAAACATGTTCGGAGATGTTTAGACAAATTTCAAACTTGTTGAAACCATGTTACCAGATATAAAATTTGTTTAAAACATGAAATTAATTATTAACTAATTAAACTACTAGAAATGGAATAAGAGAAATAAAATAAAACACAAAATAAAAAGGAATATTTTTTGAAGAAATGAGATGAGTGAATAAAAAAACAAAGTATCATACATTGATTAACATAAGATTTATTTATTTTTATTAAAATACAATGCATTTATTAATCAGTGAAATATACTATAATTTAACCAAAAGGTTACAACAGTGTAACTCATTTATTTCATATAAAAAGTATATTATATATATATTATATATGTTACGCTAATTAATATAAAACTTATATCATGTAATTTAACGTTATATTTAATATAAATACAATTTTTAGAAAATTGTGTTTAAGACTTACGTGCTTTAACATTCTCGCTTAACCGAGAGCAACATATACATATATATTCGCAAAAAATGCGTAAGTCATTAAAGACATAATCTCAAATGTTTATCCATACATTACATGCAGAATCCATTTAATACTGTAGCGAAAGATATTTCCAATTTCGATTATACATTCTGTGCTTTATTTATATATACCATACATATGTGAATATACATATGATATGATATATACAATGTATATTTAATATATTCTTATACCATCAACATATACCATTTCCTTACCAAAAATACACCAAGTTTTAAGGTTAGTGTCATTTCGTACCTCCAATAAAAGTGTTACTCTCAAATAATTTTTAATTTGTGAATAAAAAATTAAAAGAAAAGTATTTATTACTAACACTTGAAAAATGAGTGTTTTTTTGGTAAAGAATTATCTAGTATAAAAACTCAAATGTTGAGGGTATACACTGAAATATTCGTGTAAACACTAAAAAATTGAGTTTCTTGGTAAGAGAAAAGAAAGATGTAACTTGAGTTTGAAAGCATTTGTTTTGTCACCAAGTAGGACAAGTGCGTATAACTATAAAGTGGTCGGTAGCTTTTGGTCAATTATTATATAAAAAATTATATCAAAGTTCATGTTTATTGGTATTATCAGTATAGTGATTTATTATTTCTTATTTGTTTGTTCTTTTTTTGTATGTATATTTAATATTGTTATACATACGTATATGTATATGTATATATATACTACGTTGTGCAAATATACAAGATGGAAAACGAAATGTAGCTCAGAGCCCAGGCAAAAACTACTCGAGTTGTATTGTAAAAAGTATTAAATTTCGTAATTCGTAGTAAAAAGATAGTATTTTAATATACGTAATATATTATATATCCTTTGTATATAATATATACTTATAGTCATAGTTGAGATTTACTTAACAAGGCATCGACAGTTATGCGAATAAGTCGTACATTTTGTACAACGCAAATATTTCTTTTTCTTGGGTTTATTTTGTATTCTTCATTTATGCCATAATTGTAATATCGTATTAAAACATTTTTTCCTTTACTTTGTTTCAGGTAACTAACTACAGAAAGTGGTGAAGGACTTTATTATAAAGTATAAGAATTTAAAAGAAGTCTGAAGTAAAAACAATGTGGAAGAGAAAAAGTAAGCGCTTGTTACACAGAACGAATTATAATTGTGGAAAAAGAAGTTTTTTTTTAATATAAAAAAATTCAACAATTTAAAATTTACAGCAACACTGCATATTGATATATTTCGACTTTCTTTCTGCACTTGTTCGTGCTAACACAGACAATGTTTTTTTTTATTTCATTCTGAAACATCAAGAAGAATTTTTCAAGTACGATTGACAGTATTGTAATTACTTTCTCGTGTTTGCAGATTAGCGAAATATCTCTATTTATACCCCATTAGTACACATCTTAGCTTACAGTTCCGATCATTGATTGCGCAAGAAAACACAAAATTCGATTGTGATTATCACGGGTCGTAACTAATGTTACATCACCAGAAGTATGCTAGCTTCGATTTGACGCATTAATCTCAGGTAAAAAATTTAAATATATATTTATTTGCCCTCAAGGAAAAAAACATTTTTTGAAATATATCCAAAAATATATGTGAAATATATAAAATATATTTTCGGAAAAAGTTATATATTTAATATATGCAAAAATATATTTAAAATATACTTAACATATATTTTAAGCGGCAAAAAGTTATATATTTGTAAAAATATTTTTTTTCCATACAGGTGTTTCAAATTTCGATATTGATAATTGTTTAATGTTATGTACTTTGCTTTGAATATTAAAAAACGAAAATTTTTACGTGAGATTTCTCAATATTTCTATCGAAGCGATAAGAAATGCCTTTTGTCGAAGAAATTGTATTATTTTGTTAGATATTAAAGATTTTTATTTGTAGGAAACTTACAAGCTAGAATAATTTTCGATCGACGTAATAAGTATATCACCGCACCGGATATCAGTTACAAAACGTTCATAAACATTTTAAATAGTACGAAATATATATATATGTATATTATAGATTAAGTTAAACAATTTTTTACATAATATATTTACACTCATCAAAATTGTCTCGACTTAAAATGAAATGGAATTACTTTACCTATATAAACGTTCATAAAAAGTATAATAAAATAAACATAATATAAATTTATAACTATAAACATTTAACTATACAAAAATCAATATTTATTCATAATTAACAACGATGATTTTTTTTATATAATTATAACAAATAGTAATTTTAAAAACAAAAAATATAACAGCTTTTGTATATTTTTTTATTAATCATGCGATTTTTCATTTTAACTGCTATTTTGTACAGAAATGATTGTTTATTCAATTCTATTAATATTATTGTAAAACTGGAATATAAATGAAGCAATGATAAAAGTCTTCTTGGAAATGTGCTTGATTAATGAACATAATATACATTCTTCGTTTATTTTTCATTTACTTTTTCGGATTTTTGATAAAATATCCATTGTTGTAATTGGTTTTCTTCCCAACGTTGAGACAAAAATTGTCACGTTTCCAAGAACATTTTTCTCGAATACATATTAGTAGACTATAATATTGTTTTCATTATTACATATTTTCGAAGAAATGTTGCTTCTTGCAATGACTTTCCATTCAGAAATATATGTATATAACTGGTAATATAATATATATTTATATTTAAATAACTTATCAGAGATGGTCAAAAGTAATTACTCAATTAGTCATACTAAACGTAAAAAATCCTAAATTAACCCTTTAATAAAATCCTTTTTAAAATTTTTACTAAATGCAAAAATTTAAAAAAGAACATAATTTTCTACGTAATAAATTACTTCATAATATGTTACAAATATTATATATTATGAAAAAATTGATTTTTTAAAAATTAAATATTGCAAATGTTGCACTCAACTTATGTACTTCTGGATTCAACTTGCTTACGAGAAACGAAGCGCCATCTTGCGGCAAACTTACTAAGACGTGTGCTGCTATTTGAGTTATTCACTTTTTAATACGGTTGCCGCCTAATAATATTTCTATTAATAACAAATAATAATTAATGATTAATAATAATAATTATTTAAAATAATAAAATGTTCAACAATTTAATAATTATAAACAAAATATTCATATTATTTAAAATAATAAAATGTATATTGATGTTTCATTTTTTAATGTTTATTTTAAAGTCCATATTTTCCTCTTTTGTCTCCGATATCGACAACATTTTTTCAATATTATTCATGAAAATATCTTTTTGTAATATGAATTTTGCATATAAAACGTAATTAAATTGAGTAATGGTCTTGTTCATCTCTGTAACATATAATATAAAGTAGAGTATTCTTGGAAATTGATATCAATATTTCAAAAATAAATGAAACGATATCCTAAAATTATGAAATGAAGCATATCGAAATAGGAAACATTTTCTTAATTATAATTAAAATAAAATTCTAAACTTTTCGAATTAATTTTAAAACGCCAGTAAAATTGGATTATTCATCACTTAATTGTTTTTTATTTGGCTAAAAGTATTTTTCTGTTAAAAAAAAAAAGAAAAAATTTTTAATTTTAAAACAGCTCATTAATTTTTTACGTATTTTCGTTGTTTATTCAAAAGTACTCTTTCAAGTATTAAAAAAAAGATAATTCTAATTTTTCATTCGAAAATAGTATCATAATAAAAAAATTGATTTAACATTATGAATAATATAAATAAATCTAAAATTCAAAACATATTATTTAAAAAATTCATAAAATGTAAAAACTGCAACTCTAACATAAATTTGAGTGGTTTGGCATGGAATATTCCATATATATTTATATATATATATATATTTATTTATTTATTTATTCATTTATTTTTATATCAGTATATTCTTTTAAGAAAAAGCGTAAATTGTCATTATATATTTATATTTCTTTAACTATATGTTAAAATATGCTGCAACATTAAGTGGACGAATATATATGTCTTTTGAAGACTTGAATTCACTTTTCATGTATTCATTTCATTATACTACTTGACTTAATTAAGAAATAATAATTAAAGTTTTTAAATACCCGAATCAAATGAAAAAGCTAATGGAAAACTGATGACTTCATTACTTCTTCTTCGTGTTTTTGATATCCTCTTCTGTTTTACATTTATTCGCATAAATTAAGTTTATTAGTTAATAAAAATGTATAAAAATTGTATCTGATTGTATTATCGTTATGTTTTCCTTTCAATTGTAAGTTTTTTACAATTTGATTATTAGTTTAAATTATATTTATGCAAATTATCCAATAAATAATTAATTAAAAAAAATAAGAAAAAAATGTTATCAAAACTATGATAAATATAAATTAATTTGTGCACATTTACATATTTTTGTTCTAAAAAGGAATCATTTACACCCTAGAAATGTCGTATGTCAAATGCTTTCCAACTTTAATCGTAAATTTACGATATATATCACTATAAATAAGACCTTCAGCGTGTCTCGATGTCATAAATTCTAAAAAGAGAAGAAAAGAGGGGGGTAAAAAAAGGGGGGAATAAATGTAGTCGACAAGAATTCGGCCATGACTTTTTGTTCAAAGTGAAGCACAATATACGAGAAGTATGATCGAACGAGACTTATATAAAATCCGCCTCGTTGCCGTTGAATGAAAAATAAGGAGAAGATTCATATCACTGATATAGTTTGATATCATTCGGATATGCGTGAAGTGGTCTTATATAATAGTCGAATGCGAGATCATTATACTTTTAGTTAATAATTTATGATTTATTGCCCAAGTAAGAATTTTAACTCGGGTCAAAGATTGGTCCAAAAAGATCCTGCATAAATTATATGTACGAATTATATTTGATGAAAAATATCGACGTAAAGACTTATTGTAATAAGTTTGGTAAAATGAAGAACAGAAAGAAATAATAATAATGTATAATTACATTTTATCCGCTTTATACATTGGAATATAATTATTAATTATGATTCAAATAATTATATTATAATATATTATAATCATTAAACAAATTTTAATCATATTTGAAATTAGTTTCTTTTACAATCAGTATGATTCGCTTCAAATCTGTGGCCCTGAATAGCCGTTCTAATCAATGTAAGCTGTTAAAAAAATTTTAAATTCTAAATATCAAATATTCTAATTTAAATTCGAATTAGCTTATAATGGAATAAGTATAACTAAATACCTTGTCAAAAATTCTCATATGAGAAAGCTTATGAAAAATCTTATGAGATATGTTATGAGAAATCTTATGAGAAATCATAAAAGAAATCTTATGAGAAATCATATGAGAAATCTTATTAGAAATCACGAAAAATCTTATGAGAATTCTTATGAGAAATCTTATGAGAATTTTTATGAGAAATCGAGTTAATACATTATATGATTTCTCATCTGATTATAATAGAATTGAAATAGATTATATACATTATTTAATCATTAAAAACAATAATTTTCGAAGTTGCATAATTTTGAAATTTTCAAAATGTAAATTTTTTCCGCCTTTTGGCAACTTCTGAAATTGTTAATTAATATAAATGTAAGAGTTAACTTATATATTTCTGGCTGCAACTAACTTACGAGAAATACCTAAAAAACGCCACCTTGCGGCAAAATATTAACTATTATACAATTTGCCGCCAAACAATTCTATAACAGTTTAGTTGTTAATAAGTCTACCGCCAAGTGGCGCTTTTTAGGTGTTTCTCATATGATGAATTAACGCCCGATTTCTCATAAGGTTTCTCATATGAGATTTTTTGATAGAGCAGTTCTTGGCAAGATCTTGCTTTGCTTCAATCATCAACTCCTTTGAGTTTCGTCAAATTCCTACGAGGGCATTAATAATCTAATCATTTTCGATTCATAAAAACGATCATGCAAGTGAGCTGCGCTATACGAAAAACCTAAAATCCATAGCATCAAAGCTGCTTGCATTTGGTCCCCCAACAGATCCCGATCAAATCGTTCAATTACTCTTGAATCTCGGTCTAAGCAAGATGTCGCTCTGAGTAAGGTTATTCATTTCATTTAAATTTGGCGCGCTTTTAAAAAAAAATTTAATTTTGATTAAATAATCATTTTATATATTTAGTATTTTCTACAAAATCTATAAAATAATATTTCTTCATGAAAACTTATACAAATTTATGTCTAAATTTCATTTTTTAATACTAATATTTTAGGTTATGTTTACTCAAGATCGCGCATGCGCCGTCATGCGCAGTATCCACCATCATCTTTCTTTGTTTACATTACACGAAAACATAACTGTTGCTCTTTGTCCGACACATTGTTTCTAGAGATACTTACATAACCTCAAAAACGATTTCAACTTGCTTAGAGCGAAATTCAAGCCTACAATTCACTCCATCCCATCTCCCCTCTCGTGCCCCGTTAACCTCCAAATAGTGCCTCATTCCAGCACCTCAAACATCATTTGTCCCATCTGAATAGGATCTAATGAGTTTTCAACTCAAGCATTGTCATCCAATCGCGGGAAGAGTAGTGTTGCTTAAACATCGACAGTTTATCGATATCTTTTGACAGTTTAAACTCGTATATAGTATATCTATATATATATATTGAAATTGAGGTTAAGTGAGCTCCAAGAAAAAGAGTCTCCTTTAAGCTTCGGTATCCTAAATTCTTGAAACGTAGATGGGTCGATGGGCTTGCGGCAGTTGGTGTGGTGAATGGTGGCCATTTTGTTTGCACTGTCGTGGATGACTCGCGTGCATGACAAATTCGCGCGTTTTGCATGGCGAGCCCGGACTCAAGCTATTGATCGTGGACGCTTCAATTCTGTCGCTGATTATCTCCTCCTCGGTGATCTGCTCGAGATAAAGTGCCGAGTTGACGTCAATGGTGGCCACCGGTGGCGCCATCTCGGGCGCCGATTCCACGATATCAATGTCGCCATTGATAAGCGGCGGCGGGGAGTAAGCCGGCGGCGGACTTCGTGGCGGTGAATCGGATTTGTTCGTGCGCTCCTCCTGGGCCTTAATCGAACTGGACGAGGCAGTGCTCTTCATTTGTTTGGCACGTCGGGCATGGCGCGTCGTCAGTCCGCCGGTTTCCACATCCCGTTCTAACCTATGTCCCGATTTGGAACGCGTGAGTTGCTGTTGGACATACTGTTCCAAGTCGTTTTCCTCCCTCCGGGCGATCACGCGATTTAATATAATGAGAAAGACGCCAAGGATGATTGCAAATAAGCCAACGGCTACGAGTTCGTTCCACCAGCCACCGCTGGCTTTGGTTCCCCAGGTTGCCAAGTCGCCCGGTAATAAACCACTCGCGAGCAAAAATGCCCCGAGCACCAGGAACACCACGCCGATGTGCAACATACCAATGGACGTCACCACCTTGGAGTCTATACCCTGACCCGACGAGCGGTGCGCATGCGCGCCGGACTTGTGCTGACGCGGATGATGTTCCAGCGAGCCGGTTGACGCCCTCGGCGATGTAAGACCGCTCTCGCCGGATTGCGCGCTGTAGCGCCGCTGCTGTGCGCGACGCTGTTCATCCCGGCGCTTTCGCTGACGCTTGATGGCCAACGCCGAGTGCAATCCAACCGCGTGCATCCTGCAACACCCCAAACACAGCCTGCTCAGTTTTGCGGGATTTTAACTTTTGTTTGTTTTAGTTTTTTTTTGAGTAATAATTATTTTAGATAAAATATGGCCGACATTTCACTTTTTGTACAATATCTTCTGATTGATGTCATTCACTTTTTGTAAGAATATCCTGTTGTTTCGTTTCAGGTTTGTGTTTAATTTTGATTGCTGTTGGTGTCATAGTTATATTGCCAACTTATCAAAATGGAGGTATAAGATAACCTACAAATTGTTGGTTAGGTGTAACTGTCCGTATATGTCTAATACAAGATTCGTTACGATGTTGACTGAAACCACCAGATGGCGTTGCTATCGATCAGACCTGTTTATTGTAGTGGTATTCTAACATAATAATGAATAAGCTTCAACAAATTTCGCTTAGAAACTTATACAAATAAAGTGTTATCCAAAAATTTGTCTCATTTTTATACAAAAATAATATACAAACAATTCTTAAACATTTATTTAGACCAATATCATTCATTAATTATAATCATAAATTTAATATAATGAAAATCGTTTTTTTTTTTGTACTTGGCCAAAGACACTACCGTATCTCTTGATTTCATTTTATTATCAGATTCTGATAAGAAAAAAAAACAAAAAAAAATGAGAGGACAGGCGGTTAGGTCGATAGCAGAGCCATCCTGTGGATATCAATGGCGGATATCAGTCATTATGTAGACTCGTCTAATCTCTAAGTTGCAGAGGGCAGGCGTGGAGTACTACTGCGTATGTTTGCGATGCGCAATGAGATACTGCGCATATTTCCGATGCACAGTGTATTACTGTGCATCTTTCGTATGCGCAGTGAGATACTGTACATTCTTCGTATGCGCAGTATATTACTATGCATCTTTCGTATGCGCAGTGTACTAATTTGCATATTTACATTGCGCAGTGCATTATTTTTCTACTTCTTTAACGAAAATTGATGTAAAATCTAAAACTAAATCAATTCAAATTAATATTAATCGTAAAAATTACGTGCTTTTTTTTAATTTGAGTTTCTTTTTTATTTTATATATATTTTTTTTTTTAATATCTAATTAAATTTTTTTTTGTATTTCTAAATGCGGCTTTATTTTTTTAATAAGCCTTTCTAAAATAAAAAAAAATAAAGTCCAACCCTCAACTGAGAGAAATTTAAATATTGGTATCCAAATGACTATCAATAAGTCACACCTTTCGTTCGGTTTTTTTTTTTTTTTTTTTTTTTTTTTTTTTT
>JABFPJ010003622.1:0-15684 GCA_022817425.1 Gryon sp. ZL-2020
TGTTAATCAATATTTTGATTGACTAAGAATATAAAATTAATTAAACAAATGTAATAATTAATTTAATAATTTATTTATATGTTTACATAAAATAAGTTCAAATTGATCATACCTTTATTTATATCAAAAGTTTTATCATATTGTTGCATTTTCCATTATTATTTTTCCAACATAAAAATGAAAATCTTTTTGTAATAAAATAAATTAACATAATTTATATTTCAATTCGATCATGTTTTTTTCTATTATTGTCATAAATCCGTTTACGCAAATAAAAAATTTCGGTGTCATAAAATGGAAAGTCTTATATGTACTGCAGAAAATGAAATAATAACATTTCCGGTCAACGAACTGTCAGAATCACGGGCATTGAAATCATCTAATATGATTTGAAAGGATGGAAAGTTGCGAGCATGAAAAAATGAGCTTCTAGAGCTTCCGGCGACGTGATCTGTAAGACTCTCACTTCGAACATTGATATAGGCTCCAAATTGCATACTAAACCACTTGATCCTGACCTCGAAAGTTACTTGATAATTCTTTCCATGGTACCCAACAGTCGGGGTCACCTGGATTATCTCGAGCATACATAATATACCTGTCGCAAAGTTAGCAAGTGCATTGCACCTGGATGACTACTGTTATGTAATGACTGCTGTTGAGATATAACCCGCGCGCGGTTTATGACACAGTTTGTTACACGTTTGAGGATTTCACATTTTTATTGCACACGATAATTGTGTTTATGAAGATGGATGCTTTTTTATTGAGGAAAGAATTCAATTAAGCAAGACGTAGGGTTTTTCTAATAAAATTTATAATTAACACTTCGAAAGAACGTATCAAGTAGCATGGAACTTACTTTTATTCTACTGAAATAACGTTAGTATTTTCATACATTTTTATAAACTTTTTCAGAAACTTTATTTTTTATGTCCTTCATTATTTTTTAAGATAATTATATAAGAGAAATATACATTTATAAAAAACATCATTATAATTAAACCAAGAGAAAAGAATACTTAGATTTTGTTCACATCTTATAATATTATAAGAAAATAATATAGAAATAACATTTTTTGTACAGAAAAAATATATTGAAATTAGGTTCAACCAATGTATTTCAAATATATTGCGTATACGTTAATTATTTAAAAATTATTTTGCATATATATTGTAAACATATTTTCTTCCGTTAAGCTTAAGAACATTATATTTGTATATACTATATTTTAATATTTATATTTGACGATTCAAATACATAAATAAGTATAAATTATTTCGCTTCATAAATTTGTCAGTGATTGCGCGCATAGTAAATACATATTTTCATATGAAAGGACTATAACACTTTTCATTTTGTTACATACAAAAGATTGTACGAAAATTATAATAATTCTCGTATTACTTATAATAATGTTCATATAACTATGAATCTGATGACAGCAATTTATAAGCAATATTTCATTAAACGCTATAATGTTTATCGCGTAAAAGAGTCATTTATAAACGACATACAATTGACATATTTCTCTTGTGAACTTTTCATTAACCGCTTTCGACTCTGCGTATCATATATATATATTTTAATGAATATATTCATCAAATTTGTCACGCCGTAAAATTGCGTCACAATCGAAAGGTACGTGAAATTATTAACCATTTAAATCATCTGAATTAAATCTTTACAATTTTTATTGACTTCAATGAATATAGTACATTCAAGTAATGAATTGGAATGTTTGAAGATTTTACTATTGATTTTTCTTATTCCATTACATATTTCTTCACAAATGAAACTTGATATTTAGATGTTCTATTAACTTTATCTCTTTGGCATATACGTTTACGTGCAATACGAAACTTGCATCTTTAATGTTTTCTTTGATACTTAATTATTTCTTCTTCAAAAGCAATATTAAAAGTTTACTCTTACTTAATAAGAAATTTAAGGTGTCAGATGATATTACACACAGGGACATTTTTTGGAATAATTACTATAGTTTACAGCAACGAGGACACATCAAGCATGTTTTTAAATTTATTCCTGCAGCTATGGGAAAATTACTTCAATAAACTAACGGATACTTTTGAGATTCTTAAAGTAAGTAATAGAAAATACGTTACATTTTTCCTGTAGTTGCAGGAATAAAGCTGAAAACATGCTTGATGTGTCCTCGTTGCTGTAAACTATAGTAATTATTCCAAAAAATTTCCCTGTGTGTACCAATTTAATATACGTTTAAATGAAAAATAGTTTCAACTTTTTACATGAATGAGATAATTTACACATATTTCAAACGTACGATAAATTATACAACAACAATTATAATCATAATATAAATATTCAATATTTAATTTATATATAATTTAAATGAATAATTTTGATTTGCATTTAAAATATTTAATTTCTAGACTTATATTTTATAGTAATATAGACTGTTTAACTGATATTTTTTTATATAAAATCCCATGATAAATTTTCACTTTTTGGTTAATGTATACCTTCAAGAATGTAATAGTGCATTTTCCTCATTTCCGCATTATAATTTAGAATATTAAATGATCGTTTTTCTCAACGTGTTTTTGTATGGTAATTTTTTGCTGCACATAATAAATATGACATAATAAATAATGTTTTCACCTTTCCCCAATAAGTGACAGATCACATTACTATCGCAACAATATGCAAAAACAGTTAAAATGAAAGAGAAATGTACGATGCAGTAATATCTGTCTGAACTAATAATCGTTAATAAAATCTGTTTCGAGGTCTATATCTACTTTCGCATGATTTTGAAACAAACGATCAAACATTCTTATCTTAAAATTGTTGTCTCAATCCTAATGATTGTTCTGATATTCTATTGTTACTTCTCATTGTTCAATTTACAGGAAGTAAAGTCATTTATCATTTCTTCATGAATGAGAGAAATTGTTGTTACTAAGAATAGTTATTCGCAAACCAATTTGCTAGTTTGACGGTAAATACGTGGTAAAATTGTTTCTTTATCTTGGGTGTATAATATACGATTAGATGAAAACAAAGCTTATCATTGCTCTACAAGTTGTTCCGGGAACAATCAATAATATTATATAATTTTGCGGGAACTTGCAATGGAATATGCATTTTATATTTGTAAGTCATGTATCAATTCAATACATTCATAGCCCCATAATTCTTTGTTTTTATAATTTACATAACATTGATATGTGTTGCCAAAATAATATGCTAAAGAGCAATCGATGTGACATTCGAAATCGAAACAATGATATTTAATGTATACTTGTCTTCGGCTTCTAATTTATATATTGCTCTATATTTCAAAACTGGTTGAATGCATCAATGCAATACTTGCACCAATGTCGGTGAACGTGTCGAGCAAGAGTGTTTACTTACCTTCACCTAGACCTTTCTATCTCTTAGCTAGAGGGGATCTTGATATAAAAGGTCTCATCTAGTTTGCCAATCGTATCAGACAACACATTTTACTTATTCAATCGGCATTCATTTGACCACGACATTAACCTATCAAAATAATTGATTTTATTTCATCATGCGGTCTGCGGTGAGTAATAGATTTGCATTTCGTATTAGAGTACTAATCATCAAATAATGTTTTCAACATAGCCTTATTTTATTTAATTTAATACTTAATTGAAACATTTGCTTACAGATTTGTATCGCGCTTATTGCGCTTACGATATCAAGTGTATTCTGTAAAGATCTTAAAGAAAGGATAAGATTTTTTCGACAACTGAAGGATAAGCGTGGAGCATTAGACCATCCCTCATATGGTTTTAACGGCTTTCCATTAGCAAATTTACAAGGACATTTTGGTGGATACAATACTGGTTACTCTATTTCCCCACAACTAAATTCCGGCTTAGGGCATGGATTCAATTTTTCACCTGGAGTAGCACACGGATCAAGTTATTCGTCACCAGGACTATTTGCTCAGACTCAATCTAAAAATGGCCCAGTAACATTCAGCAATTCAGGCCCAGGATATACTTCACCACTTTACGTAACAGCAATGCAAGATTTGGCTAAATACATAGGTTCTGGTTCACAAGGTGTTCAAATTGTGCTGGGATCACCATTAGGTTCCAGCCAAAAGGGTTCTGGTTATTCGTCTTCTGCCTATCTAAACCACTTATCACCATCTTCTAGTGATTCTTCAAATACCGTTTCGGGGGGATATGTCGTAGGTGGTCAAACGGGTGCTTCTTCTTACTCTATTCCTTCATCTTCCTCTTCTAGTTCAGCCGCTTACTCAATGCAAGTACCATCAGCTTCTTATGGCTCCCAAAATTCTCACATCGGTCTTTCCAGTGGTTCGTCTGATAGTTCTAGTTATAGTTTACCTATCTCATCTTCATCGTATCCAGTTGCTAGTTATTCTGGGTCAAAAAGATATACGCCAGTATCATCCGCTGGCAGTACCTACGCCACAGCAAATAGTATTCCTTCATCTTCTACAAGTTATTCGTCAGGGGCCAATTACGATAAACCTAACAATCCAATCCAGTATTCTAACTCTGCTAGTTATTCATCTCCATCATCTGCTTATTCAACTGGATCCAAAAATTACGATTCTTCAAGTGCTAATTATCTTAGTTCCAATTATCCTAGTTCTAATTACGCTTCTTCATCTGGTTCCGGTTATGCTAGTTCTGGTATAGCTTATGTTACATCTGAAGCAGCTGAAACTATGAACCATGCCAGTGCCAGTCCTAGTTATTCAAAATCTATTTCTAGTTATTTTGCAAGTCCTAGCACCAGTTACACAAACTCAAATGCAAATTATCCCGGGCCTGTGATGGCATATTCTAATCCAACTAACTCTTATGGAAATTCGGCAGAATCTGCATCTTCTTCGAATCCAATAGCACAATATATAGCATATGCTGTAGAAAAACCTTTAGATAATGCCAGTTCAAATAGTAACTACGACACAATATCTTATTCAACTGCTAGTGGGAAATATACATAAATTAAAAAACTTCAAGTACAACTTGTACAATATTAGCAGTTGTTTAAAAATTATCAACTGCATATATTGTATTGATATTAATTGTTATTACAAATGTTGATATAGTAATAAGTTATGTACAATTAGAGACGTGTTGTGTAGTACTGAGATTATTCCATAACCTAGAAGTATCAATGGAATTTAACCTGTGAATTATTTATGTTTAAGTTATTATCTATTTTAATTTAAATTATTAATTATAGACTTATGGTACATTGTACGTTGCTGAAATGTGATTGTTGTAGTATTTGTATATTTTGTAATAAAATCGTTTCTTTATAATATAGTTCTTTCACCTTATTCTCATAATCACTAACATTGTAATATTAATTGCAATTTCTATGTTACTTATATTGATGTCTTTAGTTAATTTAAATAAGCTTCATGTGAAATTGATGTCAATGAAATAAACAAAGTTTTAAATTTGTAAAAACTAACGATCAGTACTGAGTATACATATTATTATGCAAATTTGCATGAATGAAAGGATCGGGAAAACTTGTAAAGGACAAATAAAAATGCTGGCGCGTCTAAGTAAAAAGAAACTACTTTTACTTCAAGGCCAAATTCGATTCATTACATTCCTTTCTAATTTTTTATTTTATTCGCGAAAGTGTTCTTGATCAGTTTCAAGATGTCGTTCGATCTTGGCATTACACACAACCAGTTTCATATCATTTAATCACGATCGCGAACGTGATTTTGTTTATTTATAAGAACACACACTTTTGCTTTCGCCTTCTGCAGTTACAGCATTTCAGTAAAAGTAAATTATTTTCTTCACTTTATTAAGGCTAGTTACACTCCTTAGAATCAAAAAGTTCTACTGTATATTTGCTTAGAAACTTAAAGATACTCAAAGAAAGAAAGTGCATTCTACACTGTTTTGCCGCATTAGAAAGTTTGCACTTGTTCATATTAATTTCCTTAATAAGCGAGTGTTAGATTAAGGTATAAAAATTATCGAAAACAATTAATCGCATGAATTAATATTATATGTATCAAGCAAAGATTGCATAAGATACATAAACTTTCCTGCTTTATAGTTTAGGTTCAGATGATTTACTTTGTCATTAGATTTTTATATCATTTCATAATTTGTTTTCCTTATTTAATTATGTTTTAAAATTATTTATAATATATTAAAAAAGAACTTATGAAATGTCCATAATATAAATATTTCTTTAAATTACTAATAAACATATACATTGTAAAGATTTTATATAAAATAAACTTTACAGCTTTTCGCAAACCTCCTTTTTACGATATATACATTGAGCATTAATTTACTTCACTCTTGTGCACCGAGTATGGGCATTCCGGAATAAAAAAAGTGATTCTAAGGATTTCTAAGCAGACTTGTTTATAGTTCTAGTAAATCGTAAAGATTTTAGTGTATACGTACAGTCGTTACAAGAAATTTTTTTTTCTTCAAGTAAAAGCAAATGTTCATTTTTCCGTTGAGTGTCACTAATGCTATTATTAAAGTATCACTTTCTGATGAACATTTAAAGTAAATTGATGATATTGAAATTTCATTCATACCAATGCACTTAATTAGAAACACCTATAAAATGCCTACACAATTTTATTTTTCATGCAAATTAATTCTCTTGTTTGAAAATTTACTTACTACTTATATTTTCAAACGTTAAATTAACAAAATGTGAAAAATATGATAAATTATAAACGAAGAATATAATTTATTTTCAAATAATAATATGAAAATGTATTGTTAAACATAATTATTATTACATTTTCCTAGTAAAAGTCGATGAATGTAACGCTAGCCATTCATATTTCGGCCAGGTTATATGGTAAATGAAAACGGTAAAATTTAATCTTAAAATCGCAATATTTTGCGTTATACATATAATGTATTAGGTGTATATTACATGTATATTAATATATTTATAATAAATTTTGAGCTAAACTGATTTTTAGCAGAATGTAGGAAAACATAGCAAAATTGATATGCGTATTTTATATAGTCATTAAACATAATTAATTTCCGATTTATTTTGTAAAGATTATTTCATTCACGTCAAGTAAAGTAATTTCTATCCATTACAGTAATTAATAGAAGTTAAGTGACCGTTTTTACAAATAACATAGAATTTAATTATTTCCTTGTTCCTCTGATTAAGTTAATTCATTTTGGCACATTGATTAGTTTTATAGAAATGAAAGTCGTGAAATATTGTATCAAAAAAATCTTCCAATTTAAATACATCTAACTTTTGTGTACAATTATAAAGTAGTTTGTTATATAAACTTGAAATTATTAGGAAAAACGACAACATTTAATAATGATAGATACCTCGTTATTTATTTCTGTAAAAATAATAGTAATTATACTGCTTCATTAGAACAAATTGTTAATAAAAACATTTTCACAATTTTTCACTCTATTAAAACATGTATTGATTAGCATACAAGTTGAATTGTGTATTACTCATCGTGAAAGTGAAGAAATATTATTTCCGCTTATAATCATATTGTGACTCCAATTATGTCATGTTTCATATAATAATTTACATTACAACATTTCATTTTAATGAATACAATTTCAAATTAAAATATATTTTGAGTTATTTGAACTTGTTTCTCAACCTAAATAATAATCAATACTACATTAAATTAAATTCATTTCAAGCTAACTCGTCAAGAAAGTGCCTCAAACTATAGTTCTCTGTGCAAATATATTAATTAATCACGCCACGTAGTTATTAACAAAATATTATGTTAATTTTTATTTGTTCGTAATCATATAATGTTATTTTTAAATTTCTTATTCGTCTTTTCATCTATTAATAATAATAAAAATTATGTACTCAATATATATCCAGGAAATACAGAAAAGAGAAAAAAATTGGCTTATGACAAAGAAGAAGAGCGGTCTCGTGTATTGTCACACTTAGTTATAAAGACTTCTGTAGTAAGAGTGAAAGTGACTCGCTCTGTCATTAAACGGAAAAAAATGAAACATGTGACTGTCATCTCAGTGCTCACGGGCTAAATTCTCTCGGCCTTAGGCCATCTCACGATTGGTCTTCTTCTACCACCTTTTTTCATTCTTGATACAATACTGGCAAGCCCCTTTTGAAACAGGAAACAATTTACTGACTCCGCGGGAAAGCGATTTTAATCGTTCGACGATCCTGATTTCGCGTGCTCTCCTATTATTTTGTCTATAGATCCTCTGGGAATTTGAAAGACTACTTTCGTGAACGAGACAATGTCACTCGTGCCATTGTATTTGAACGTAGGGATCCACTACTTCCACTTTGGGTTATGGAACCGATAATATTTTTAGAGAAAGTCAACTTGCTATCCTTTTTTCCTTCTTTTTTTTTATTTTTTGTTTATTTTGTATCAGAAAATAATAGCTCTTAATTTCAGAAAATTGCTACTTCGCGCGAATGCATCTTGCAATAACCATCAGATCACTTCGCCTTAAATTGTCATTAATTCGGGCAGCTGCTACCATTGGGGAGTATTAATTGTAACAAATACGGTTGAACTTTCCATAATCCTTCAAATTGAATCATGATTTTAATTTCAAGATGAAAAATTTTGAAGATTTCATTTTATCTTCCAGAAATGAACATTTAATTAATACGAATAATTCGTCATAAATTAGATAGCAAACATCTTAATTTTTTATAGAAATTTGCAAGTAGTTTAATTACTGCGATGTTATATAAATAGCAAATATGAGGTTCGATTATTCAAATCCTTATTAGTAATTTTGCCAGAGATAATGATAAAAGTAAAAAGTGAAATGATTTGGAATTGTTCGTATGTTTGCAACTTTCATCGTTTTTCCATACGAGAGCATTAAACTAGATCTGGGGTTCTGTCAGCATTCTGTTCATAATGACCTTAGCAGACTTACCGGTTTGTGTAACTATTTTCACTGTCCATTAAGAATGACGAACGTACACACACGTATGGAGACAAAATTACACGGGTGGTGAAAAGTTAAACTAGTTTTCAGAATTTTTCACGCGATAGGATATAAAGGAGAAATTCAATGTCGATCAATTGATCACTAACCATCGAACCATTGCATGAGTAGCGTCGAAAAAAAGCAAGAAACTCTTAACCGATAGAAGATAAGACCCATTTTAGTCAGTTAAAATCGCGAAAATCGTTAAATGATATCATATGGAATATTCAATTTAATTCTAAAACAATGATGGAATTATTGGTTAGTAATTACTATTTCTATTAAATTATTAATTGTAGCTTATATACGACTAATTTCTCTTTTAATCGGGTATTTCAGATATTTCTGCTGCTATCACCAGCGATTTTCGCGCAAACCTATCAGACAGCAGTGAAATCAAATGACGAGCCATTTCTGCCAATACTTCCACATTATCCTTATAATGTGAAGCTCATGAAACGGGGAATCGATCGTGAGGGCGTGACACAATTAACACCGGAATTGTACGCCCCGAAACCGGATGCCCGAGATTCGTACACTTCGAGTTACAGCAATAACTTCCCAAGGGACTCTTATTTCCCGTCATATAATCTTTATCCAAAGACTACGACGTCGGCATTTTCTCCGTACTATCCTTCTACTTCTTATTCACCAACATCTAATCCTTACAGTCTTCTAAATTCGTATCCTGCCCCGTACGCATCCTCAACCCCATACGCAACTCCCACACCATACGCGCCCGGATCTTATCCTAATTACTTTTACCCTCCACCACCCCCCTATCCTGGATATTACAATCAACCCTTCCCACCATTTCTTCCACCGCCGCCTGGACCGTACAGTCGCCCTCCAAAACCAGACTACGATTCAGAATACTCGGACGACAAGGACTCCGACGACAATAAAAAGAGCGAAGAAAAGAAAAACAAGTATAAGGATTCGAATCGAGAATCTAACGACAATCAGTTTGTCGACGGTGGAAATTACATTTCCGATAATTCGAAAGACTTGGATGGCCAATCAAGTTCCTATAAAACACCAAGTCCTTACAACAAACTCGATGGAACGGAACAGCAAAAGACCATCTATCGCATCATTAACATCTCAGGTCAAGATAATCCGGATTATTTGCTGTCTTCGAGTCAAGCAAAGACGCAGTTAGAAAATTTAATGAGACAAGCGCTGACAAAAATTCTATCTCAAAATGTCGTTCAACAACCACAAAGAGTTCCTTATCCTTATAATGTCGACTCTAACAAAAATAACCAAAATTACGTAGCTGTTCCCGCACCAACTATTGCTAAAACTGGTTTAGCTTATGTCATAAATCCGGCTGTTTATAATAAAGTAAATCAAGGTCAAGGAAATGCCAATTTACAAACGCAAGCCAATTATCCGAAAAATATTAAATATACAAATTTGCAGTACGGGCAAAAGCCGGTTACTAGAGTGTCCTTGGAAAGGTCTCCGGGTTTGTACATATCACCGTATAAGGTTGACAAAAATCCGACGACAACTCAATCACCAGATTATGCTGATTATGATTCACCTCAATCTAATAATGGAGATCGAAACGCAAATCAAGATCAGCCCCAAGATTCTGCTTCCTATTCAACGCAGAATGTTGCAACTGCCAAGGTACCACAGGCATTCAGTTATCATTATTCGACCTTTCACTCGGAACAACCGAGCGATCAAGCTGATGTAGATAAAAGCACGACTCAGGATGATTTGGATTTGAAAGAAAAAAGTTCGCGTTGAAAATTGATTAAATATTATTTTAAACATGAAAGTATCAATTGTGTCTGAGAAATATGAAAAGGTTAGTTCATGTTTAAAAAAATATAACAAGAGAAAGTGTATGGAGAAGTGATAGATGTGACGGAAGGTTTCCAAAGAACTTTTGTACACGGGTTTCAGTTTGTTTTGTTTTTAATGTGATTGTTTATGTAAATGATTTCTAATTTTGACTAGCCGAAAACGAAAGATCAAGTTTTTGGGTAATTAATATGTATAAGATGCTATATTTTTATTCTTTAAATATTTTATTACATAACGCGTGTCCAAATTGGATTAATATCTGAATTAAAATGACATATGTTGAATTAATATTATTATGTCTAAATTTGTAATATTCAAAATATATCCAATTAAGTCTTAGGGATTTTAGAAATGATAACGAATATGTCATCGGACACTAGATTGTATAATTTAAATGTATAAAGTAAATGCAACAAATGTATTTTTATGTTAAAAGTTGTACAAAAAGTGTAAAAATACAAAAATTAAAAATAAATTGTGAAGGAACAAATTATTATTATTTTCAGGGTTTTATTGCTAACCTAAAAAATGTGTTACACTGTTTCCCTCTGTTTTACACATGTATAAGAAATTAACTAATTTTAAGTTTAATTTCGAAAACGAATGTTTTTAATTTCAAACGATGTTTTAATTTATATTATTTCCCATGGCCTATAATTGGCTAAAAAAATTTTAAAGAAAGTTTTCTCAGTATGAAATAATATAAATTGAACAATATTAAAAAATAAAAATGTTTAATATTCTTAGATTCATCATTGTATATAGAAGAATATCAGAAATGATTAATTATCTTAACAACTGCAATACTTCTTATTTTGTTACAATGAAAACATTTTAATTACATTATTATTATACTTAAACATCTTCTATCAAATTTAAGTATGACTTAATGGTATATTGTATGAAGAGTAGTTACTCACCGAAAATCATGATGATTAAGCTTAATAAATATTTATTACAATAAGCCACAAAAAATCTCTATTTGGATGAATTAACATTTTATATAGTTTCCATGTCACTGATCGTGACTACTTATTTAGTCAAATACTGCAAAAATATTCTAAAAACTGTTACATGATTATGTAATGATGATATAACATAAATTTAAAAGCAATTTATTACCACTTCGAAATCGCAGAGCATAATAATAATAATAATTTTCTTGCAAAAGTAAATGTGTTCTATTTATCTCTCTACTTCAAATTATAATTTAACATTATTATTAATTTCTAGAATGCAGATTAAAAATATTGTGAAAATGCCGAGAACAACGTCAGAGACATTGTTTGAGAAAACAATAAAAATTCGTTCGATCGAAGATTAATTGTAAGGTAAAGCTATATTTTTTCCCTCAATATTGCATAAGTAAAATCGTGTTTTATGATTGCACGAATTAGTGAAATAAGACTTCGTCAAGAATTTGCATAGTTTAACATTTTCTGTTAAGATTCATGGAAGAAAAAAAAATACAAAACATATTTGCAGTCAATGTCTTGTTAAAATGTTGAAAAATTCTCTTGAAAAATTACAAGAGAAAAATATATTAAATATATTTTTATTATTGTTATCATAAATGTTCCAGGAGTGCATTTAGCATTTTGTATAATAAAATGATTTTTTTATTGGTTTATATTAAAATTGTTGGATTTTCTTTGACAATAAATGAAAATTTCTACTTGAAGTAGAGTGAAGCATTTCATTACAGGTTATTTACAGAAATACAATAAAAATTAGATAATTGCAATAAAAGAGAACATTACATCATTTACATTTGATGTTGATTACATTCAAATAATATGTAATTAATGTTTACAAAATATCAGTAGAAGATCAATATATATTCAATATTTTATCAATTGTTTATATATTGTATTATATAAAAAATTTAATATATTTGTATTCAAATGATAACTGATAGTTTCAATATAATTTATGTCTCTGATACAGAATTTATTTATCTACAAGTCATTAACTGTAAATAGCTTATTAATTTTATAACAATTGAAAAAACATCGTTTTGTTCATAAATCTCAGATTGATACGGTGATTCTTTAAATTACAAACTGCAAATGCCTATTTTGAAATAACAATTTTACGCTAGAAAATAAATTACTGCACGAAGTAAGCATCTACACATTAATAAATGCTTTTAATCAGTAATCACCGCAACACATAAGTACAATTAAAATAGCTTGAGTAATTTACGCGTTCATAAAAGCATGTACGAAATACAAGTGAAAAGACCGTTCCAATGTGTGCGGAAGTCTCGGTATGCATTTGAATCTTTCAATCCGAACCACCAATCTGAGAACGAAATATCTTACTTTCGCGAGATCATGATGAAGCCGTGCAATTTCCACATCAGCTCGGTTGCATTTTATTAATTAGCTGACATTAAACAACTATTTCCGGAGACTTTTATTTACGTTCAAAAACGCCAGATCGATAAAAAGTTTCGCAAGGACAAATAAACAAGGCATTTACTCCAAGTGTAAGTGCAATTTTGAGAGCAATAACTTTAATGAATGAATAAATAAATGATCTGGATAATGAACTCTGGAAATTTGTTCCACTTTTTTATATTTTTTCCACAAAATGCTATATCGCTTTTGTTTCTTCCCAAACGAGGGATTAATACATTTCCTAATAGCGGTTATTATATCAGAAAGGTTCACTTCAATCATAACTTGGGATATAGATTATCCTGTGCTTTATTCTAGCGCTTGGGTAACATCAAAATTGGTCATAATGTAATATTTGAATAAGTTCAGAGTTTAACTGGATTTCTGATTAAAAACTGAGCTTGTATTGAATTCTCCAATTACTATTTTAAGGCCAATGATGAAGTATTAAAAAATACGAAATAAAATCAATTTAATTCAGCAATATTTATAGACATACCTAAGTTTTTGCATACCATTTTTACAATTAAATTGATGAAAAAGTTTTCATCGCTGATATTTAATAAGCCTTAAAGTTTATTTTCCAGCAGTAAATATAGAGTAATTTAAATAACATCTTGACTTTCATTCTAAAAATTATTTATTGATTAAAGTTCAGTTATTATTGTCTTCTTTACTTTTCATCGTTACAATTACTTCAAATGCAAAATGATATTATTTTAAGTTATGTTTATGAACTTAATAAGATCTTAACATTTTTTCTTATTTATAATTAATATTTATGTAACATTCTAGTAACATTTGTTTGTGATGCTTCTTCTTAATTACAAAATATTTATACATTTCTTCTGTTACAGTTGAAATTAATCTTACTATTCAAAAACATTCTTTGTTACACAAAAGCTTGCATCCTTACGCCTAATTCAAAGTCACATATCTCATTGAAAATGTGTCAAATCTGCAAGCAATTTGAATTTCATCATTGTGAAAGTTGGAACATTTTACCAAAGTAAATCTTCTGCTCAACGATACGCTCGTCCGAAGGAACAGCATTATCCGTGTCTGATGCAGACTCCACGCCCAACAGTAAAGGCGGATGAACTAGAAAGTAAATACATACATCCTTTCTCAAACCGAAGTCCGTCGAAGATTCGAAGTTTATGTTTTTTTCACTCGTTTTTCTTCTCAGTTTCGTCGCACTTTTTTTTTTGATCGATTTTTTTTCACTTGCAAGCAGAGCGACCTTTTTCTATAACAGCGAGGACGGTAACAAAGAGCACTCTGGTCAATGCGAAGCTTTTCAATCCTTCAACTGATCGAACTCTCCGATAATAACAAACTATTGACTTTCGTGTTGAATTTTGTTGATTCTCAAAAGCTATTCAAAGTGGATGTGCCCCGACAATACGAACCACTTAGACAATCGAATTCAGTTCGACGCACGCGTTAATGAAATATTGTTTATTGGTTACATTTTTAATTCTTATGTTACAACACATGTAAATGCTAATCGTTCACCAAATGTATTGAGAGATTCAGGCATCTTTTGTTCTTAGAGAGTTTTTTTATTCACATTTAGCAAAATGTAAATAAACGTGCGAGAAAAAAGGTCGAAAAGCGACGATTGATTGCTATCACTTTGCCGCTGCTTTGTTAACGGAAACTTTAGTTTCTAATCAATGTAACTATCGGTTTGTGAGTGGAATAGTTGTCAGATGTTTTTGGAAGATAACTCTTGACGAACGAAAATTCTTGTTGACACTTTAATTAAATTTTCGTTATAAGTATTTTGTTTTTCATTAGAATATCGTTAATTTGTAAGTAGCAAACTTTCGAATGAAGTAAGAAAAGAAAAACCTAATATTGAATTAAAAGTAATTATTACCTTCATCTTTGATAGTAATAAATAATAAATAAATAGAAAAATTACAAAATTATCCCATTTATTTAATTTATATAAATACATAGTACATAATATATACATATAATATAACGCTGGAATTGCGGAAAATAAGATAAAAAATTACTATAATTAATTGAAAAAGTGTTATATACCGGCAATTTTATATAAATTACTATAGAATATAATAAAAATCATTATATTGTGTTATATACTTTTTATTTTATACATAATAATAAATTGCGTCATAATTTCTTACAATGTGTATTGTATTTTTTAGCAAATATTTAAATGGGGTGGTTTATATATAAATAAAATTCAATTTTGTTTTATTCTTATGATTCTTATCCTACTAATATATAAATTTCAATCTATGTTTGTCTGTTTGTCTGTCTGTTTGTCTGTTACCTCATCACGCAAATTCTACCGAACCGATTATGTTCAAATTTTTAGAGCAACTAGCTGAAATCCTCTAAAGTGCCGTAGGCTATGTAAAATTGCGATACATAAAGTAGTTTTAGAAAAAAAAATTTTTTTCCGATTTTGGATCCCCCTCCCTTAGGCGGTTGTCAG
>JABFPJ010003623.1:0-15675 GCA_022817425.1 Gryon sp. ZL-2020
ATAACTTTTGTTATGTAAATATTAATGTATATTGTACATTCTATAAATTGTGATGTTTTTTTGACTTTGTCCATCAGTTAATGTACAGTTCAGTAAATTTTTCTATACAATTCTACAAAAATTATAGCAACTTTGTCCTACGTGTAGGGAAATTTTTTATTATTTAAAAAAAACAATAGAAAAATTTTTTCTATCAACAAGAAATTTTCTGATATGTGATCAATAGCCAGACAAAAGGAATACGTATATATTATAAAAATAAAAAATATTTTATCATACATGATTTTTTAAAATTAGATCCATGGTAATTTTGACTCAATATCTACATTGTGTAAAGTTCAATGATAATAAATGTGAAGTAATGATCATTTTCTAAACTGTGAGATTTCCGTCTTGTAATCATATAATTCGCATGACCGTCGCTGAAAAAGTAATGGTTCTTTGAGAGTAGTTATATATATACGCATTTTTACGAGTCATCGTCTTGTATGACTTAATCGGACCATAATAATATTCCTTTCCTTTTACGTTCTGCGGCTTCGATATTCTGCCCTCATCTTCGTAATTATCGAGCGTTTCCGAATCATTATTTCACAATTCCGCGTGATATATCAGCTGAGAAAATGATTAACGGCAACGGTGTATATTAGTATAAGCAGTTCGGTCAGATATTTTTGATCATTATTCTGTTGGTACGTTCCATTAAATCGAAAGTGTTAACATTTTTTAGTGCATTTTTATGAATTTCGATTTTTTTCATAGTCAAGTTTCGATTATTTAATATTAATATAAATTCACTTAATTTAGTGAATAAATAAAATATGCAAATGTCAAATCTCTGTAAAAAAGTGAAACTTGCGAGAAAAAATTATAATCTTTTAAACTAAATACTCGTAAAAAGTCAAAATTTATAAAAATAATGCAATTTCGTGAAAAAATTTATCAAACAAATGTAGATATTTAGTGAAATTTTTTGAAAAAAATCAATGCAACAAGTACAATTAGCAATTTTGTGACAACCTCGAAAAATCATAAAGAGTATATGAATCCTTATTGCCAATATTATGGTTTGAAAAGATAGAAAATGGATGAATAATCATGAAAAATATACAAATTTATTGAAAAATGGTAGTGTTTTGCTTTGTACTTGGCATGAGACACTACCGTGTCTCTTGAGGTAGTGTCTCGCTTTATATTGAGCGCGAGACACTACCGTGTTTTCCCAGCTTTTACAGTTAAGTATCAACCGTCTCTTGATATGACATATTGCCGCAATTAATATATGAGTTATATGTATTTTTATATTTACTGCATAATTTGTTTTCATAAAATATATATATATAACATTCATTTTTATTTTATATAAATAATACAGATTTTATATAGATTCGAAATATATAAAAAATATAAAAATTATATATAATTTATGTATAAATTGTGGCCATATGGCATATATATTTAGAATATAAAATTATAATTTATATTTTCGTCCATGAGGGACAGTTATTTCAATATTTGTAATTGTAATTTCAATAGTTTTCGCATATCACGGTTACTTTGATGTTAAAAAATATTTTTTTAATTGTAGTTGTATGCCACAGTTACATACAACCTTTTAGATACGTTTCGTTTAAAATAAAAATAATATAATTTTTAAAAAATAAACAAATAAACAGCACTTGCTTTGACATTTCATGCTACAAAAGTAAGAATTTTCCTTCAGTGTGGTAAATATACCTTCAAACAGTTAATGACATTTGTTGGGTATACATTTTTTAAATAAATGTGTATTCGACCAACACAATAAAAGCAAATGTGTATTTGACCGACATATATTCTTGTAGGATCATAAATGTATTGTAAATGCGACGATGATTAAAAAATAAATCGCATTTGGCATTGATATGCAAAATGAATCGACCGTTAGACGTGAAAATATGAGAAGTAGGTGTGACCAATGAAAGGTGTTGAAGGGTCAAGCGGATAACCCACTGACACTCACATTTGAATGAGAAGGAAATGATACAAGCTAACTAATGGTGGACATTGGTCATTAGAATGAAAAATTACACTTTCTTCCAATTACGAGATGACCGTTCGGCTACAGGAAATCATTATATTTCTATGGGCGTAAGGACAATAAATGTTTCTCAAACTGGTCAGCCAAGAAAAAGAGCCCTTCTTTTCTTTAGAATTCGTAAATTATTTACGAAGTATTCTTATTATTTGTATAAAAAATAGAAACAACTGAATGAAATGTTAATAATAATCAAAAGAGGTTTGATCGTTAAAGAGATATAATTCAAAGTTAATCTACTAACGCCATCATGATATGTCCAACATGAGAATGAAAGCAATATAATACCCAGAAGCTATTGAGCTCGAGGATCCTATGAATGGACATTTCATCACGTTGCATCAATATACGCCACTCGATATCTATGAATGATGTTTAAAAAATCCAGGTTAAAGCGATTAAAAAAACATAATAAAGTGTGACCGGATGTGGATAATCTTGTTTTGCAATGTGGCGAACATAAAAAAACTGAAAGATCACGTAAAAAGTATGAGTTGGTCATTTAACGGTCGATACTGAAGAATATGATATTTGAGAAGATTTTTTGCAAATGAGATTATGCTGTGAAATTACATATATTAATTGAATACTCCACTTTATAATTTTAATCCAATGTTATTTTTCAAATATTAAGTTCTAATTGTACAAATAAATATTAAAGAAAAATCGTTCAATAAGTTCTAAAAGAAATAATTTGGAAAAATGTACAATATCTCTTTATTAATTAACCTTTCTCTGGCCTGGCTTTTGTACTATCCTTGTTCCGCGAGAAAAAGTTCACTCGTATTTCTCTTTCTAACAAGTCCATTGGAGTCAACCTGGCCGCAGAAGGTAATAAATAAAGTAATACTAATAAAAATTAAAACTAAAATATCGTTTTATTAATTTTGTATTTAAAAATAATTGTACCTTAATGGCATATTCTTGAACGCATACAGATGTGTTAACATTGACGCTGCGTACTTTGAAATGTGTAATCAAATGAAAAAGAGGACGCGGCTTATTTTCGTGCAAAGGTATTGTGTCAAACGTCATGTCCGAAAGTTAGTCCGTCCAATTATATTCTACGAATTACAAGTTGTAGAGGCTAAATTGAATCCGGCCCAGAAAACAAACAGCTAGAGAAACGCTGGGTTGACTTAATGCGCCCGTCCGTCATGCAGGCGTAACTCATTGCCTGGCGTCAAGCTTCTAAACACAGTTTCTTCATCTTCAAATTTGCCTCGCGAATCAATTTAATGTGCGTGCCAACTGATGCTCGCAGATGCACTTAAATGCAAGCAATTTAAACCATTCATTATTTATCCGAATTTAAAAATTATTTGATTTTTATTTGACTGTTAAATAAAATAATTATTTAATAAAATCTAAATAAATTAAAATAACTTTACAAATATAAGGTATTTATGTCAATTATTTCAATTGTATGCATTCTAATGTATATTTACTTACTAACTTATATTAGAAAAGGTTAAATATATGCAAAGTAAGTATGCCAAAAGTGAACTGCAAATAAATATAGCACATTCAAAGATATAGTCCACAATAAGCCCTAATCTAATATTTCATCAATCAAACTTTATTATTAATATCCATACTTTAACTACATTATGATTGATTTATTATATCCTGAAACACTCAATCAAATTACTATTTAACTTATTATTATAAATCTATTACTTATTTTGCATATCAATTTTGTACTTGAAACAAAAAGTTGTTCAAGTTCATTTCATGTTTAATTCATGCCGCTCTCAAAGTGTAGATATCTTGAAAGTTCATCTAAAGTAGATTTTAATCAAACATGTACTACAATTTACCATAGTCAACTATATTGTCCAATACTCTAAGAAACTTAACCGAAACTGATCAATATGAAGACCACCGGCTTCCGGTTTCTTAGTGTCAGTGTTCAATCGGAAGTTTGGTATCACCAAAACTGATTCAAGATTCCGTCTTCTCGTAAATCAGAAAATTCATTAGAAAGTCTCTTTTGAAGCACTCGGTTCAATCTTTGTCCTGCTGTTTCGACAAGTCAGTGTCATGTCTGAACGGGTAAACCTCATGCTGCTTCGGACTTCCAATATAGCCCGGCAACACGTGGTCTTACACGGAATGCATCTGCGGGCTTGATCAAGCATTCAACACGCAAAACGTAACACCATAACATGCGCCATATTTCAAGACCACCATTCAGAACAGAAAGCAGAATTGTGCAGAAGAAATAAGAACAAAAGCATGCACAAACTCGATCTCAATAGCGATCGATTAAACATGCATGCAAAAGCAAGTTTATGTAGATGAAATAACTTAAATAGATTAACAGTTGGTATTTATGATATTATAGTGCGACAATAATTTAAGTTTACACTCAATGCAATGGCCAACTAATTTTATGAATATTATTGCGATAATTTATCGTTCGAGGAAGTGGCTGGCAGCTGCGTAAGAAACGATGCAATCGGCATGCAACGCTCTCTCAAATGCATCTTGGCTCTTGTCATTTCGCAAAATTTCACATGAAATTATTTGTACTTGCGATTTTGTATTCAATTATGCGCGGTGATATAATTACATTTTGTATCAAATTGAGTTGGGCTCGATTACACGGAAGTTTCATCTGCATGAGTTGCTGTTTGTCGAGTTAATTCTGAAGTTTGTCGTTAGCAAGTACCCAATACGTCTGAAATTGCTTTTGTATGATTTAGGTTCACTCTGAGCAGCATAATAAACCAGTAATGATTTATGATATTTTACGTCAAGATTATTGTTTCGCCAACTAAATAATTTCGTCAAGTTAGAGAAATGTTTACTTCTTACTAACGTGATGTAATTAGATTACTAAGAAGAGAACTATGTTAGAATATTTTGTTAGTAACTGAATACTCAGAAACATTCAATTTCATTCTAAATTTTATTGCATCTTTATATGGTATAATGTATGTAATTATATTTTCGATAAAAAAATTATCTGTTTTTGCCATATATTTTTAAAAATTATATACAAAAATATATTTACATATAAAAAGGTATATTTAAAATATATTTTTTAAAAAGCGGCAAAAAGTTATATATTTTACAAATATATTTTGTTTCTTAATATTGAAGAAAAAACTTTTGGGTAAAATTAATCTGAGAAAATCATGTTCTGGTTAGGGCCAGCTACTATTTTTCTATAAGTGAAAATAATTTAGTTTGATTTTGCTATACGTCGTATAGTCCTTGTTACGAATATAGTCAACTATTTCACTGATTTGTATTAGCTTTATGTGCATTATATTAGAAGTATAAACTTGTGATTTTATATGATGGTACTCTGTTAACAACCCCTTGGAATATAAACGATGGGTTTTTTTAGAGAAAGGGAACTTGGTTGGGCGCTTCTCTTTAAAAGAGCTTCCTGGTATAATATTTACACGTACGATAATATTGTATACAGTACAAAACGAAATGCCGGCTATTGGCAACGAGACGTGTTGAAACGCGAGGCGATTCGATTTGTGCGCCCACGCATAAAAGGAATCGGTACCGCGACTGCCACTAAAGGATTACGAAAAACCTTTGTGCAAAGATAATCTCAGATTGTAATTCCCGAAGACTAATTCAGATGGCACGAAAATGGTGCGTAGACACTTACCTGATCGTAAACGTGTTGCGTCCATTAAAGAAAAATCACAAACCTCTTTCTCTCGTTTACACTTTCTCGTGGGAATCCACGCCTTTTATTCGCTAAAGAACTTGATGAAACTGTTAAGTCTGTACAAATCCCTTTACTTTAAGTTATTTAATTAAATTCATTCTTGGAATAGAATTTACATGAGTTTGATACTTTTTCAATTCGTTCAACATTAAACTAAATTATACGTGTTAATATATACACTAAGAAAACTCATAGAGTAAAATTTAGTAGCATTCTAATAAAACTGGGATACTCTTGCTCAGATTTTAAATAATATAATTTATTTTATCTCTTTCATTAACATCTATACTAAATTTATTAGGCAGAATCATAAATTTAGTATAGATGTTAATGAAAAAGATAAAATAAATTATATTATTTAAAATGTGAGCAAGAGTATTCCAATTTTATTAGAATGCTAAGAAATTTTACTCTATGAGTTTTCTTAGTGTACTTTCATCTGTTTTCAGATTCTGTTCCAAATTTTCGACGGAAATATGCAGATTTTTGTATACATTATTTCTGTATATTAATCATTGATCAATACAGTTGATTTGATAATTGCAGGTTGTTCATCCATGAATGCAAAAATTACATTATGTTTCGTATGCATGTGATGTTGCGTGATTTTATATTTACATATAAAAAGTTTCATGTAAACGTAAATTTCATATTGTTAATTTTATGTAACATTCAGTTACTCAAGAATTATAACACGTATAAATTGTACTGAACGCACACGCAAAAAAATAGTTGCAGTTTGTCAATTTCTATTAAAACTTCATTCAAATTATATGTATATTTGCAAAACATCACAGTGTATACTAAATACATTTACATATTTCTTACAATAACATTGCATTCTATTTCATTTAAGAAACATATTTTGAAATTTAGAGTGTTGTCTGGTTGTTTCAAACAGATATACAGTGCGTGTCATCTATAAAATCTAGCTATTTCAACAAAACAGGAGTGATTAACAGTTAGATATCTTGTGTGCATTACAGTATATTATGTTATACTTTTTTTTATAAATGTCTATTACTGGTAAGACTTACTATCCTGTATCATAAAATTTGCCTTTTCTATTTAATAATAAAAACAGATGTCAATTTGAAAACCGAAGAAATAATAAGATCTCGTAATCGTTTGTATCGAAATGCATAAATACTTTGTGTACATATAACATAATTGTTAACATTTATATTAGTTACAGTCATACTTGAACAATACACATTAAAATTAAAGTAATAATACAATAGTATTTTCTTTAATATATTTGGATTTTATTCTCACTTTATAAAAGATAATCAATAGATTAAGAATTGTCATTATACAATATAAAAAAAAACTTATTAATAAAATAAAAACTAAATTATTATACAAACTTAAGATAGTGTTGTTAACAATGCAAAGATAAGTTTATTTAGAACATTAAACAAATTTTTTATCAAAACATATACTTTCACAGCAGAATAAGTTAAAGTAGAACGAAAAAAGGAAAACATCGTAATACGAGCATAAATTGTTATGATCATTTATATAAAGACCAAGTAACAGTGTTCATTTCGTCGACATATTTAGGGTATGTTTGTTCAGCTGGTACGTCAGAAACACTTGAGGGTTGATCTTGTGCATGCATTCTTTCCAATCTTACTGATCGAGATCCTTTTAGTGCATGCTTGGCTACCCACAAAGAACCTCAGTATACATCTATGCATGTACGTTATTATATTCTTTGCACAATATCATTTCGTTTTAAGTTTTTTTTTCGTCATCTTAATTCTCATTGCCGGCAGACCTATATTGTCCGAAAAAGTGTAAACATTTCTTTATGAGAATTGTGTTGGCTCGCAAAATTTTTCTAGTCATGTACTGCTTAATTTGTTATTATAGCTGGTTTGAGAACGCGAATCGGCTTGTTTGTGAAGCGATTGACGATTTCTTCAAACATTTATTATGTTTTTCATAACACGCTTGTGAAAAAAGATTTGTTTATCTCGCAACGCATTTACTTAAAGATTTATATTCAATCGATAGAGGTAGTGGTTTTGTAGCAGTTTTCGCGTCAACGACAAGCGCCGTGTAAACTTACACAGTGATTGTGTCTTGAATATCAAACATTTTTTTACCATTTTTGTATATAAAATACAAAATATTTTATATTTATTAAAATTAAACTAATTAATTAAATTAATTAAAATTTACTAAAATTAATTATATTTATGAAATCAAATTCAATAATACTTTACTGGGATTTTGTGATAATAATTATGTGTAAAATACCAAGTTTGATTAATTATATTACATCATAAAAACGTTTTGTTTGTACAAAATCATGCCTTTAATTAAATTCGTTTATGTAATTATATAATCAATGGAATGTAATAATTCGATGAAATAAATTTATATATATTAATATGTCTATAATCTACAAAATGAATATATGTAGATTTATAATTTTTTAAGTGATTCAATTAAACCTTTCTTTTAATATATACACGCAGAATTTAGTTTCATTGAATATTAGAGATAATAAATAAACATTTACTGAACTATTTAATACTTGAAAGATAAATACAGGAAAGAGGTGACATTTATTGTATTATATTCAACAAAAATTTGTGTGTGATTCATAAAAGTTACACGAATAACATGAGTTTTTAATTATTTATTATGTTATTATTGAATAATTCGGTAAATTTTATCTTATATGTATTAGCTATTAGCTGGCGGGCGAATTAATGTTTCAGTACTCGAAAATCATTGACAATTCTTAATAGGTCTTGTAGCTGTGAGCTCTAAGTGTGTCGTCCCGTTTACAACTTTGTTATAAGCGGGACGGCATTGAAATCTCGAGTTCAACAAAAAACAATTTTAAATCATGTTTTTCAAATCTTCATATAGTGTTTCGTTAAATGCAAATAGCTCCCAATTTTCAACGTGTTTAGGTTAAATGTATTTTTTTTTCTGATAGCTTTCACTAGATTTTTAGGCAATGCTTCAAAAGTAAAATGTCCCCCAAAAACGTGATAGGAAACCGAAAAACGCGATTCATTTATTGCATTTTTACGCTTCATGACTTATCTTACGAATCAAGTCTTATCTGTATATTATTATCTGCCATTTGTTTAGCAATTCTTGCATGGAATTCTAGCAAAATCTGCCAGAATATATTGCAAATTTAACATGATAAGAACATTTATGTTTTTAAACGAAAATTCTGCCAGTCTTTTTTC
Organism: Gryon sp. ZL-2020; assembly: GCA_022817425.1. NCBI lineage: Eukaryota > Metazoa > Arthropoda > Insecta > Hymenoptera > Scelionidae > Gryon > Gryon sp. ZL-2020. The sequence continues at coordinate 8,996 of JABFPJ010003623.1, forward strand.
CATGTACAGTTTAGTAAAATTTGATATTTTTCCCATTTATCCCTATGATACTGAATAGTTCAGTAATTTTCACTCAAATAAAATATAATAATTAATTAAGTATTTCTTTTTTATATCCTCTAAAAGGTATTGTTTGGCGAATTTGTAAAAACAAAACCCGAATTATTACTTGATTAATTAATTATTTAAATAATTTAATTATTATCTTATTTTTTTCATATAATGTTTTATATAATTGTTCAATCTGCCAATGTCTGTAAAAATAAATGTTGATTTTTTAACAAAATCGTACGATAATCAATATTCGACTTCTTTGCTCGAAAATGTATTCAAAAATGCATATCGCGCTTCTCTGGATGGAAAAACAGGTCCCAGACATTCTAGATATAATGGATTTTTTTTAACAACATTGGTGAACTCATTTTCCGATATGTCACCACTTCTGTCGTGATCCATTTTTTTAAATATTAATTCAATCATATCCTGCAAAATTCAAGTAGTAAGATTAATGTGAAGTAAGACATATTCTAAAATGCTATGGAAAGTAAATATATATTAATAATCACTCGAACGGATTCATCTAAATTTTCGTTTGCTTGTTGTTTAATGATACACCCTCGCATAATTGCAAATATTTGTTCCTTTTTTAGATTATGTAACTTTAACCAAGCATACACCTGTAAACGTTTCATGCATATTAGAAAGCAAAAAATATATTTTTATTTTTGTATTATATATATATATATATATATATATATATTTATATTTAATAATATTTTATATATAATAAATATTGTTTAAATATATATTATAGAACAAAATACTATATTGTTTCATTAAATAAAAATTGATTTTGTTAATTAAATTAAAATTAAATTTTTTTTGTTAGTTAAATTAAATTAACCGTATTCCTTTTACGGATAATTTTTTTAATTGTAAATTCAAACTTTTACAGTATAATATAATTACTCTATAAGCAAATGGTATTTTTTCGTCTACAGTTCCATTAAACATAACAGATAATCCGTTAATCCATTCTTCCAATGAAATCTATAAAATGTATGAGAAAATAATTTATTAAAAAGTAATACAATAGAAATCTTTACCTCAAAATCAATTTAATATTTATTAAACTTAACTTAGCATTGAATTTTATGTTGACTGCAGCGAATATTTTGTCAACCAACAAGTGACGTTTGTTTTCCGTGAAATCAAATCCCGAATGCAGTATATCTCGGAAAATAGGTATTCTTATTTTACCCAGAGTTTCGATTATTTGTTTTCGAATCAATGCTAACGCTAAAGTAAACATAATTTATATAACATACTAAAAGGAAATGAAAAATAACAAACAAACGTTATTTTTCGAAATGTATTACTTTAATTTACCTTCTATTTCCTCGTATGTAAAATGTGTTGTTTTAACAAGTTTTTCAAATAGTTTTTTCTTTTTACGTCTAAAAACAATTTCTGCATTTAAGTTGCTTAATTCATTGATCGGCAGTTGCTTTCTCATTTTTTTTAAATTGTCAAATACCAGCAATTTATAATTGGAATAGTAAACAAAAACTTTAAGACTTATACGCTTTTAACCTAAATTTGTCAAATTTGTACTGCTTTCAAACTTTTTCATTTTGATTGACGGAAAAAAGTAAACATAGTAAAAGTAAAAGTAAACAAAAAAAGTAAAACATAGTAACGTAAATAATTGTATTTGTTTCGATTGAACACATTTTTACATTAATAATAATTAAAAGAAAAAAAAATATATAACAGATTTATATTTATTTTGCAAAATTAATATACATATTCATATAAATTTTAAATTACTGTATTCACATCAATAAGATTAAAATATGAAAAGCATTTATAATGTTTTAAAAGATTCATTTATTATATTATTTAAACAAATACCGAATAATATCTTAAAATTTTCAAAATAAAAATAATTTTTTTTGTTTTATTTATATTTTATTTGTTTTTAATTTTCTGTTTTGTCTAATTTCTGTTTTTTGTCTAATTTCACGTCTTAAACTATATCCAAGAAAATCAATGAGGAATTGCAATTGGGATGTCGTGTAGCTTTATATGCTCCCAATTCAGACACTAACTCGATAGTCTGTTAGCTTACTTGCTTGAAGCGTTGAACGAACAAAGCGAAGTTCGTATATTTTCTCTTTTAATCAGATATCTTTTGTCTACATATATTTATTTCTTAAATTTTGTGTACATGGCAGTTTGTACATGTACAATCTAAAATTATTATAATTCATATGAATAAAATGAATCTACTATGTTCCAGAAGTGAACGTCATCTTATATTAGTTTATCTCATATTTCCGATTTCCAATTATAAACAATTCAATAAAAATTGAATACACATTAAATTTATTTATTTACGTAAAAAGTAAATATATAACAAAATTTTTTGTTCAGTTTTGCTATAAACCAAAATTGTTAAGACTTCTTTACTTAATCAATGATCGCAGTAATCACGAAAAAATAATTTAATATGCAAATCTCGTTGCATCATTAGTTCTTAAACTTATAGCGAATTTATTCATCCATGCAAAATGTTATAATATAAAATAGTAGTACTTGAAAATAGACTTTAAACGTAATAATTCTAAATACCTCTTATATACATCTTAATAAAACATGTTATATAAAATTAAATCGATAATTGCTCTTTTATGTACTAAGTTCGTCTTTTGCTTCTTATCTGTTCTTTCATCTTATTGATTTCTGCGTTACTCGAAATTCTCATCTCTATATATGCAAGAAATTGTCAGAAGCTTTTAGTACTATAAAATACTCGTAAACGAACCAAAATATAAACAAAAATGATTATATATTTCTAAAAATAAACTCAATTTATTAAATAATATGCGTGTTTTATTTTTACAAAACATTATATATGTGTATATACTCTCTAAATTTGAATAAGTGAAATTTTCACTTATTTGCTGAGTGAAACATTTTTTCACCTCAAAAAAGTCAAAATTTGCACTCATTCGTAAGTGAAAAAATTTTTCACGTCCAAAATAGTTAACAAATTTTTTTTCATAAGTGAAAGAAAATTCACTTTTCCAAAAAGTGGTAAACTAGTTTCATATTTTAAGTGATAGACTGGTGTGGTGGAGAAGACATCGGACTATCATCTTGGAGACCCGAGTTTGATTCTCGGAGAAACAGAATTTGTTCACTATAATTTTACTTATATAATATAAAAGAAAATAGAAAAAATTATAATATGTCATTATAATATATCAATAATATAATAAAAGAACATTATTTTAATAATAAATAATTTTTCACTGTTTCAATGAGTTAAAATTCACTTTTTCTGAATAAGTTATTTCTGACTTTTTCAATAAGTGAATATTCACTTTTTCAGTGAACAAGAACTATAACTTTTAAAAAAAGTGAATATGCACACAAAAAATGAATTTTCACCTTTTCAAATTTAGAGAGTATATTATTTTAACTTGTCTACAATTTGTATATCACAACGTCTCATAGATCATGATGTTTCAAGAACAGACGACCTCTTCAAAAGGTTTTGTATTGTTTATGATAAGCCCAGACACATTAGCAGCAAACTTTTAAAGAAGCGTCAAGAAGTTATAAGAGTGCGTTGTCTTTTCTTCTGTCTCAACGTTGCTGCAAGAAAATACAGTGCACACGAATGCAATCTTCGGCAATCTAACGCAGTAAACGTTCCAAGGTGATGATTTGTGACCTCCCTGCAGTCAGCGAGGCAGAACGTAGCAGCAGAAAAGGGCGACTCAAACTTTGGATTCAATTTCGCGGGGCGTCAGCACGACCTGACGTCTTGTCCGCCCACCTGCGGGTACTTGATGTACGACACAGTAACATAACATAACATACGAATATTCAAATAGATAGTCCTAACTGGATATCAGATCAGCGTAAAATAATCCCGTAGCATCATCAAATTAATAGCAAACTTCCACAAATTATGCTTAACATGCAGCTAAACTTCGTTTACGTACATAGTTATCGTGTTGAATTGTATAAAATAGCGGGATAATTTTACATGTTATCGAGAAATATTTACTTATATTAATTAATTATTGTATACCAAAATAAAAAGTAAACAAAAAATGAGTAAAACATTTTTAATGCAAACAAACTTTATTTGACAATATTTGAAGTAAACTGAATTAAGATAAAATTCCGTTTAAAAATTGTATAGAATTTCTTTTTTTAATAAGTAAATAATTTAGAAAAAAACGCATTCAACTTGTCATTATTGTTGTAATGTTGTTCCCACAGGGACGAAAATATATTTCTCAAAATATATTTGAAATATATAATTTCTTGCTGTTTTACGTATAAAAAATATATATTCTATATATTTTTAATGTATTTTATATATATTTTTACAAATATATTTTAGAAAATATATACAAAATATATGTCATTTATATAATTTCTTGCCGCAAATATATTTTTTGCAGGAAAAAATATTTTATGCATATTTTGAAAATATATTTCCGATCGTATGGGTTGCGAGCAAGCTGGATTTCATTAAAAAGTAATGCAAAATTCTGGTATAAAAAATAATTATTATTATTAAATTAAACGAATACAAATTGCTTTTTCAATGCGTCAATAATTTTTCTGAAAATGTTCTGACGATTAATGGATTCTCTTAAAAATGTTTACCGGAGTAAATACATCAAGCTCAGAAAATTGGACATTCATGAGTGTGCGAGAAATCTTGCGTGTACGTGACTGTTAGTTTAAATGGAGTAAAAACTGCATCAAAATTCTAAACAATGAAACCACCTTGCAAAGTATTTATTTGTTAAAATCTTTTATGGTAGATTTTTCTAGTCAACAAGGTCCCATTAATTTTTTAGTTCCTACTGTTTTCAATTCAATTAACAGCAGTAAAAGAACTTGAAATATAATTCCTAACAATTTTATAGCTATCATAAAGTGGAAATTTGCATTTCTCCTAGACAGCTCTAATCTCGTTTATCTAACGAGCAATTGTTTTGAATTGCCTGTCGAACGGAGCTTGGCATACAAAAAGATGCCAGATAAAAGTTTTGGACAAGCTTTGTTTAACGTTCAACAGGCGAGTGTGGCATTGGTCAACAATTTGGCTTTTATTTATGAGACAGAGCTCTTCGCGTGGGTGTCTATATAAAAGTTGAACACCTATTACCCCGAGGGTTGCCTCCCTTCGAATCGGTGTAATCAAATTTCTCAAGTTATTGCCGCGTACCTTTGCAAACGAAATCGCAAAAGCGATATAAATGGTGTCTCATTTATTAGCCGGCAAATTGCTTGGTCAAAATTAAAATAAATTTTTCAACTAATCGGTCAATTAATCAATACTTAATTTCCATTGTGACAAAGAGTATTTCTTTTTCAATAACGATGCAACAAATATCCTCATTATTTTATCCCTATATGTTATACAGAAAATTATTCGAATCAATATATACGAAAAAAGAAATATAAAGATATGATGAAATCAACTTAGCCAAAGAACATATATAAAGAACGGATTTGTTATACTTTAACAACTGTTGAATTGATAAAATGTATTCCATCAATTACACACACAGAAATATATAGTTGAAATAAATAAAAATATAATTAGAGTAACTAGATTTTCGTTATTTTAACCTAATGTTTTATTAATTTCAACATTTTTGTAGTTGCTTCAAATAGACCTTTCTGTGAGTTTAAGTAGTTCATATTAACCTTTGAACGAAACTGCTCTACAATATTTCTTAGGTGCTTTAGAGTAAATTAACCGCGTTTCTTTATTACTTTTGCTTCGATTACACGCAAATTATCACCAACATTGAGAATAGGAACGTGCGCTTTTTTTCGCGTCAGATTTCTTTCATTTTCTGAAGGTCGGTTTAAGTTTCATGTTCACGCGAGCAAATCATCGTAGCCAATTTGACAATGGCAAAATGTTCGAAGCCAAATGATCCTTTAAGAATGCAATTCAAAAACTTCGTCTGACCATCGCCATCGGACAGTTTGCGCCCGTTTGATCGGCTTGTTAGGTAACATCATTGGAAGTGAGTTGTACGACAAATGTCGAGCGAGGACTTGAATTAAGTGAAGCGTAAATTGATGGTTCCCACTGCCAATAGCTAAGGCCTTTTTCTATGGCGAAGTTTGCTTTTGTGCACAAAACACCTTGGACCACATGCAGCGACATTATATGATTTCAAGCATTACGATACCGATGGATGTCACAAATAGATCAATGTTTTTTTTGTGATGGAATTGAGAAAATGTGGGTGGTACAGTAGTTAAATTGAATTATAAATATAATTCAAAAACATGTGCATTTAGAATTTATATGCCACCAACATCACTATTTTTATTTTATATGATTTGATTTTACTTAAATAGAAATTCTATTCTATTTCTAATTCTGTCAGAAGTAGAAAGGAAAATGTAAAAGCGGATTAATTCAATATGGTGGGTTGTAATGAATTCATCGAAGGGTTGAGATTTGATCTTGTTTTAAGACGACGCATTTCTTTATTTGACTGTTGGGAGTAAACGTGGTTTTAATGTACTTCCGAAATCAATTTTGCTGCAAACAGATGTCCCACTGGAATTGAAAATGAAGAAATTCAAGAAAAAAAAAAAAAAAAAAAAAAAAAAACAAAAAA
>JABFPJ010003624.1:0-15672 GCA_022817425.1 Gryon sp. ZL-2020
TTACACATATATGTCAGAAATATATTTGAAATATATATTAAATATATAACTTTTTGCCGAAAATATATGTGCACATATTCACATGTATTTTTGCATATATTTCGAAATATATTTTCTTCCGTTAGGGTATCAAACACTTACCATATATTGATTATATATTGATCATATATTGAACATATATTGACTATACATTGACCATATATGTGCCATATATTGACTATATATTAACCATATATGGACCATATATTGAGCATACATTAACCATACGTTGACCATACATCGACCATACATTGACTATACATTGACCATATATGGATCATATATTGACCACATATTGTCCATATATGGACCATCAACTGACCATATATTAATAAAACACTTATACTAATCATATATAGAAAATACATTGACCGTACAGTAACCATACATTGACAATATATGGACCATATATAGACCATATATGGATCAAATATTGACCATATAAGGACCATTTATTGATCAAACACTTACAACTTACCATATATAGAAATATATATACCATATATTGATCATATATTGACTATATAAAGTCAATATATATATTGACCATATATGAGCCATATACTAACCATACATTGACTATATATTTTCAATATATTATCAAAATATTGACAATACATCAACAGTATATATGAATTGCTAAAAATAATATATTATCATTATATATGAACCATATATGCACATTATATGATCCTGTTTATTGGTTTTAAAAGAACAAAAAATATTAATTAAATACTATAGAAAAATAAATGATATGAAGCAAAATTATCTTATTTTTATTGTTAATAATTAGTTAAAAAAAAAAGCTGAATGAAAAAAGTTGAGAGAAGAATCCGTGTGTTGTAAAAATTGCATTGATATGTGTATACGGTCGGTTGAGCCGAAGAACGTAACTTAATTAAGTACCTTTCATATCATTACTTTCGCGCAAAATATGCCCGTTCTTTATCAAACCCAAAAACTAATGCCCGGCCATTAATTCGCCGAGTCTTTTATTTCTTTTTTCCTGCAATGGCCCCTAAAAACAGACTTTACTTTATACGAGAAGGCGCGTGTGGCGTTCACAAGTTTCTCCCCTTGTGCAATCATTTCGCAAGTAAAGATACAACGAGTACATTGCAAAAAAGGCGAAACGACGAGAAGTAACATAAGATTCCGTACGGTATCGTTCCGTAATGGAGCAGCATTCCACCTGGACCACGGAGTATCCATAATATTTATGACACTACAAGTTTTGTCACTAAATCATTAGTGACTATGTGTATAGCTCGGACCAATGGCTTTATAGACGAAAAAGAATCGAAGTCGAAAGTTTATTGAATTTTGGATGTAAATTTTGAAATAAACAGTGCACAAACTGGAAGAATTAATATTTGCCTGATTGAAACCTTATCATAACCTGATCATTAATATAGTTACCTGATTAAAACCTTGTCACAACCTTATCATGAATATTTGTTTTAGAAACGTATCATAACCTTATTACAAAAATTTGCCTGGTTAAAACCTTGTCATAACCTTATAATGAATATTTGCCTAATTAAGACCTTATCATCGCCTTATCATGAGTATTTGTCTGATTCGAAACTCATTATAACCTTATTATCAATATTTGCCTGATTAAAACCTTATCATAGCCTTATCATCAATATTTGCCGGATTAAAACCTTATCACCTTATTTGGTTGAGTACAACCTTATCATAACCTTATCAAGAATATTTAACTAAATAAAGCATTATCATAATCTTATCATCAGAATTTGCCTGATTAGATCCTTACCATAACCTGATCGTGAATATTTGCATGAATAAAATCTTATCATAACCTTATCATAAATATTTGCCTGATTAGAACCTTATTATAGCCTTATTATTGCCTAATTAGAAACAAATTATAATCATATTATAAATGAATAGAAAAAATATCATGTCTGATTAGAGTTTTATCATAACCTTATCATTAGTATTTCCCTGATTATAACCTTATCATAACCTTATCATGAATATTTGCCTGATAAAAACCTTACCATAACCTTTTCATTGATATTTGTATGATTAAAACCTTATCATAAATCTAACATAAGTATTTGCCTGAGTAGAATCTTTTTATAACCTTTACATGACTATTTGCCTCATAAAAACCTTATCATAACCCTATCATAACAATTATTTATAGCAAACAATACTAAAAATTGCAAGATTTCTAAATTTTAATCTACATAAACCATTCAAAGTTCAATTACAATATGTTTTCAATTTTATTGTTATTTTTGCAAAAATTGAAATAAAGATTTCAAAAAAAAACCTTTGTTTTCCATGACTTAGTAACACATTTTTGTCACAATGGCGCTGCAGTCAACTATCCGCGAGATCTCTAAATTTTCAATCAAACAATTTTTTTTTTTTTTTTTTGCAAAACAAGGAAGAACAAAGATGAAAATATATCATGCTCTAACAGAATGCAAAGTCTGTGACGACCCCTACGTGTTCAGTCGACCCAGTAGCGATTCGTTTCCGCACAAGTTTTTGCGGTAAATCAGCGACTTGGTTGACGTTTAATACCGACAAATTACACGCAAAATAAATGCTAAAACGCTCTCTTCTTTCTCCACCGTCGCTGGGTGTTACTTTTGCTTTGGGTTTGGTTGGCTCGTCGTTTTCGCAAGCCAACGTCTTTTCTTGCCCCGATGCTGATGAGAGCCCGGGTATTAATGATTTCATGCGCATGCCAAGAGTACAGGTCGACCTGCTCGTTACGCGCATTAACCGAACCCGCTGCAAATTATAGATCGTTCAATTTGCAGTAAATCTATAAACGATGATTCCTGAGACAAGGTTGGGCCAAATAGGCTTCTTCTTCGTCGGTTAAACTTATCGGTATTATTATTATTGGAATTATAATGCGCACTTAAGAGCATCGCATTCCTTAAGGTGATTCTTCAGTCGATTTCTATGTTTCTCTCTTGCACTAATGGGTTCACCATTAGCTCTGTTCTTTTTGCACTTATAAAGCTGAAGAATCACCTTAAGAAGCATATTTATGGTTTTATTGTTTACCCTGGCAAAAGAAAACGTATTTAAAAAAAGGCAAAAGTTTGGGAACAGCAAGTTATGGAAGTTAGGCATATGCGCAAATCCAAATTTGCATTTATAAATGCAAATATTTAACGAAAAAAAAAAACAAATTTTTATCAACAAAAAAATTAAAAATTGATCAAATTTTGACGTATTTATGTTAATATATGTATTAAAACCTCATTCTAACTTTATTACAGATAATAATTGCCTGATTATAACCTTATCATAACCTTATAATGAATATTTGCCTGATTAGAACCTTATCATAACCTTATCATGAATATTTGCCTGATTAGAACCTTATCATAACCTTATCATGAATAATGGCCTGATTAAAACCTTATCATAACCTTAGTATGAATAATTGCCTGATTAAAACCTTACCATAACCTTATTCTGAAAATTGGTTAATTTTTAAATTGGCTTAAAACCTTATTATAATCTTATCATATTAAGTTTGTCTAATTAGAACCGAAATTAGGACGGCCAAAGTAAGGCAAAAAAATGGCAAAAATATGGCTTCCGCATGCCACACTGTTGTCATACTATTCCCAAGCTATTGCCATATATAAAGCCAAATGTGAAAAAATACCTTGCTACAGCCAAACTAGCGTAAACAAAATTAGCACGGCCAAAATAAGGCAAAAATGGCAAAAAGATGGCTTCCACATATCACACAGTTGCCATACTATTCCCAAGCTATTGCCATATATAAAGCCAAATATGAAAAAATACCTTGCTATAGCCAAACCAGCATAAACAAAATTAGCATGGTCAAAATAAGGCAAAAAGTGGCAAAACGATGGCTTCCACATGTCACACAGTGGCAATACTATTCCCAAGCTATTACCATATATATCCCAAATTAGTGGCATTTATGAATTCTAATTGTGCAATTTGCCAAAACATTGCCATTTATTTGCCATATATGCCCCATGTGACCATATCAACGCCTTATTAATGCCTGATTAAAAATGATTATAAAAAAAATTTAAATGGGAAAAAATCTTAAGAAACTTTTTAAAAATTAATTAAACAAATTAAAAAATATATTTTATAAAAAATGTTAATAATTATTAATTTTGTATTACACTATATAATTACAACTCTTAATTATCTTGCAAAGAAAAATAGTATGATTTAAGAATGCATACTTTTAATGTTACACATTCATTTACATTGACAATTAAATATTTACTGAAACTGAAGAACTTGGAAATCCTTCATCGGTCATCATTAAATATACAAAAAGAAGCCATACAGTTTCATTGGATTCTAGTACTTAAAGCTATATTTAACATTCGTATTTAAAGTCTGAAAAAGAATGCTATATGTAATAGAATTATTCGCACAGCACAATTATTCAGTTTACAATATTTAATTTACAATCTTATGTAATCGTTACAACTTTTGAGACTAAAATTTTTTAAAAAGATACAGTTTTTGAATATTTTAGTAATTTAAATTAAATTTAATTAATGAAGTCCATATATATATATATATATATATATATATATAAAATAAAAAAAATAATTTAATCCTTAAATATGAAATTTTAGGCAGTTTTACACCTTCACGAGAACCACGTGATTCATCGTGACATCCAGGCAAATAATATTTTAATGACGAAAGAGTGTGAGGTTAAGTTAGTTGATTTCGGCCTGACCCGAGCAATAAAAGGCGATATGGGTAGAAGAAGAACCTGCATTGGTTCGCCCTGTTACATGGCGCCAGAGTTGGTAATGAGCAAGGGCGATTCCGACGGATACGACAGTCGCGTGGACGTTTGGGCCATTGGTATCACAGCGATAGAATTGGCGGACGGCAAGCCGCCGTTTCAGGACATGCATCCGACGAGGGCACTTTTTCAAATCGTCCGAAATCCACCGCCAACTTTGTACAGACAATCCAACTGGTCACAGACTTTCAACGATTTTATTGCAGAGTAAACTTTTTTATCATTTTTCTGCTTAAGTGTACTTATTAAGTTATTTAAGGTTCTGTGTAAAAATTCTCATATGAGAATTCTTATGAGAGATGTTATGAGAAATTATATGAGAAATTTTATGAGAACTCTTATGAGAACTCTTATGAGAACTCTTATGAGAAATTTTCTGAGAAATTTTATGAGAAATTTTATGAGAACTCTTATGAGAAATTTTATGAGAAATCTTATGAGAAATATTATGAGAAATTTTATGAGAACTCTTATGAGAAATTTTATGAGAAATATTATGAGAAATGTTATGAGAAATTGTACGAGAAATGTTATGAACATCTGATGAGAAGTCATATGGTGGATTGACCCGATTTCTCATAAAAATTCGCATACAATTTCTCATATGAGATTTTTTGACAATTATTTATGCCTTAATTTAAAACCAAAAAAATGTCTTTTTTAGATGTTTAGAAAAAAATCCAGACAACAGACCTTATATGGCGGAAATTTTGGAGCACCCATTTCTTTCCGAATTGCCGGAAAATGATTATCATGTACGTATATCCCATAATTTACCAGTTTGTAACAATTATAATTATTATAAAAATTACAAATAAAAGATTATTAACAAATTAAAATTCGTTTATATAATTTACAGCTGTCCCAAGAAATCAAAGCATTAAACGAGTCGATACGAGAAAAAGCAAAACAGCAAAAAAGAAAAGAAGTGATTGTGCACAAGAATTTCTTAAAGGTGAAATGATTTATAAATGAATGAAAAATAATAAATAAATAAAAGAAAATAGAAAAAATAAGGGCGAAAATTCATTTATAAATTATTAACTATTACAATTACAGACTCATCAAACAGCACCGCCAGAGAAAATGCATACTGAAGATTTAGCGGCATTAGATCATTTGACTGAAGATGTGATACTTGATGAACTACATCATCGTCTTGAAGAGGGAAGCTTTCACACATTTGTCGGTGACATTTTACTGATACTGAATCCTAATGAGGAACAAGATATTTATGGACCAGAAGTGAGTTTTATATCCTCATATCCTAGTAACTTTCTGGTAACTTTTTGTGGTTTTGTATTCTACATATCAAAATGTAAACAATCTTGCAATTTTCTTTTTGCAATAACAATTACATTTTTTCAAAATTCAAAATGTATTTGACTTTTGAAAATATTTTTTTAATTTTCAAAAAATATTTTGAAAATTATGTTTAAGATGAATTTTACTTATTAATATAATCACAAAATGCATTTATTGTTGTATATATATTTAAGAATATAAATAATGTTCCTCTAATTGATTATGCTGAATGTATTTCAGTATCACTGTAAATATCAATGCAAATCAAGATCCGATAATGCGCCGCATGTCTATTCTGTGGCGGACAGTGCTTATCAAGATGTTCTTCATCATGAAGAACCACAAAACATAGTTCTAACGGGTGAAAGCAATTCTGGAAAGACCACCAATATGATACATCTTGTGACGCATCTTATGTTTTTGGGAAAGGTAGATATATATATATAAAATTTAATTTATATATTATTAATATAATTATATTATTATCAAGAATTTTAAATATTGTAAATACATATTTATTTATTTTTTTTATTTTTTTATTTATTTTTTTATCCTTATGACATCCTTATAACATACTTATCACATTCCTATGATTGAAAATCCCTATGACATCCTTACGACATCCTAATGACATCCCTATGATATCCCTATAACATTCCTATAACATCTCTTGACGTCCTTATGATATCCTTAAAACGTACTTATCACAATCTTCTTATTGAAAATGTTTATGACATCCTTCTGACATCCTTATAACATCCTCATGATATCCCTATAACATCCATATAACATCCTCATGATATCCCTATAACATCCATATAACATCCTTATGATATTTCTATGACATCCTTATGACATTCTTATGAATTGCTAATGACATTATTATAACATCCTTATCACATCCCTATGACTGAAAATCACTATGACATCCTTACGACATCCCTATGATATCCCTGTGACATCCATATAACATCTCTTGACATCCTTATCCCATCCTTATAATTGAAAATCCCTAAGACATCCTTAAGACATCCTTACGACATCCCTATAATATGCCTATGACATCCCTATAAATCCCTATGACATCCATCCGACATCCTTATAACATCCCTTTAAAATCCACATAACACCCACAAACAGACATAGATTAATTTTTATATATAACAATTACATTAGATAACTATTTTCATATGAATGAATTGATCTTCCAGAGTCTAAAAGATACCGGTTCAAGGATACTAAGGGCGATTAAAATACTGCATGCTTTTACCAATGCTGCAACGCCCTTGAATCCAAATTCAACACGATGTTTGATGCAAATCCAAACCACATATGGAAATACGGGAAAAGCTTCTGGTGCTATATTTTGGATCTACCAAATTGAAAAATGGAGAATTTCATCCCGAGACAAGTTTGTACATTATCGCTTAAAAACATTTAATTAAACAATACGGCCTTTGAAACAAAAATGTTTTTGTTAAAATTAAAAAGAGTTATTCAGAGATCAACCATATGTTATTTAATTATTTCATTAAAAAAAGCTTTTTGCCCCTTAAATGATTTCTAGAAAGAATATATTCAGAGAAGTATGGATGGTTGCCTACATTTAGGAGTAAATATCTTAATATTTTTTTTTTTTTTTTGATTTTATCAGTAAAATTATTATTTGATATTAAGTTTGACTTCATATCTTTTAATTAATTTTTAATATATAAAATATATATATACTTTTTTACGTAATTATAATACATTTCCTTCTCATTTTCATCTAAATTAGTTCTAATTTCCTTATTTAAGATAAAATCATTTATTTCACAGAAATCAATCCAACTTCCATATGATGTATTATTTTTACGATGGCATGGAAGCGCAGGGTAAGTTAAAAAAGTACGGCTTACATCCCGGAAGGAAACAGCGCTTTTTGCGCATCGGCGACAAAAGTATGAGCAGCAAGCGATCCTTCAAAGTGCGAAACGATCCCTACGGAAATGCCGCGAAATTCGAGGACTTCAAGGAAAACTTGCGGATGATGGAAATGGATGAACACTTGGACGTTTTGTGCAATCTTTTGGCGGCGATCATCAATCTCGGTGATGTCCGATTTATTGAAGGTCAAAATAATGACGCGGAAATTCACAATTTGGAATTGGCAAATCGCAGTAAGTCATTTTTCTTTTTTTTATTTTCTTATTACTTTTTAATTAAATTTTTTTTTTGCTTTTTTTATTTTCATTTTTTTAATTTTAATTTTTTTATTTTTTTATTTTCGTCTCTTTTTACTTTTTTTATTTTTTTGTTCTCATTTTTATTACTTTTTTACCTTTTATTTTTTTTGTTTTACTTTTTTTCATTTTTTTTACGTTTTTTATTTTCATTTTTTTACTTTTTTATTTTCATTTTTTTTTTTTTTTGAATCTGAAGATAATTAAAAGCTGAAAGTTTGGATGAAACGTATTCGTAAAAGTAGTCGTTTTTCAGTCGCCGATTTGCTGGGAGTGGATCAAAAGAAATTCACTTGGTCACTCACAAATTATTGTCTCATCAAGAAAGGAGCGGCTGTACGAAGAAGACATACATGCGACGAGGCCAAAGAATGTCGAGACACCCTAGCAAACACGATTTATCAACGTCTGGTGGATTGGATCGTGAACACCATTAACTCGAAACTGACTGTCACAAGAACACTTTTGTAAGGCTCGCTTTAATGGAGACAATTTTAATAGACACATTTCTTTAATTATCCTGTCTATCAAATGATAAGGACAAAATGCTCATACGTAGCATATTTCTTGCGCTTGCTCTTCTATTCAAACTTTTTCTTCAGTCAATTATCTCGTCAAAATAAAAACGATCTGTACAATTTTCTTTTCGTTATTTGCTATTATTTTTTGGTGCTTTTATATGAACAACATTGAATTTACAGTACAACCTCGGTTAGTCGAACATTGCTTCACCGATGTTCATACGATTGAAAATGTACCCAAATTATGTACACAAGATATATTTTTGGATATATATATATTAGATATATAAATAATATATTATTTCAATATATTTCATTATATTATATTAATAAATATATATATTAGATATATAAAAGTATATATCTTGGATATTATATTTATTGCCGTTTATTATACAAAAAAGATATATATTTGCATATATCTAAAATATATTTGTAATATTTGTGAACAAAATTATTTATAATTATATTTTAAAGCTCAGATACTTTAATGTATATCTTAGATATATATAAATTATAGATTTTATATATGTTGTATATATATTTGTATATATATTATATAATATACATATATCTTTCAAATATATATTCTAGTATATATTTAAAATGTATAAAAATGTAGAATATATATAATGTGGATTTTTTCCACATTTTCCCAATTTCGAATAATCGAGTTTCTACTGTATATTCGATTTTTTTTCTTTTTTTCAAAAAAAATTACTTTCACAAATAAAAAGTTAATTTGTTTTACAGCGGCGATAAATACTGCATCAACATTTTGGACCTCTTTGGATTCGAATGTTTCTCAGTGAACAGATATGAACAACTTATCATTAATACAATGAACGAACAACTGCAGTGTTATTATAATCAGCGAGTTTTTGCTTGGGAAATGGTAAATGTCAAGGACATCATTGATTTTGAAATTAAAATTTATTTGAATATTTAATATTGAATGAAATAATATTGTATATTGTATAAATATTAAAAAAAATTTTATATATTGTAATTATATATAAAATATAGTTCAAATAAAAGAACTCATTTTCTGTTATTTGGTACTTTTCAATTTTAGAAAATAATATTTAAAAAATTTAATATTAATAATATATAAAATATATAAATAAATATAACAAATAAAATATATTAAATATATAAAAATATATAAAACATATAAAAATAAAAAAATATTTAAACAATTAAAATTAAAAAAACAGCCAACATAATTAAATAATTGATATTAATTATATGATTTAAATATTACATAAATATTTAAATATTTTCTTAATATTCACTTAATTAAAACCCAATTTTTTGTCTTAGCAAGAACAAAACGAAGAAGATATTCCCAGACAGATGTTTCACTTCTACGACAACAAGGACGCAATCGAGCAATTGATGGGAAAAAATAATGGACTTTTTCAAATCATCGACGAAACTTCGCGTCAGATGGAGGATGTCCCATACATTCTCACGCGATTAAATGAACGTCAGTCGAGAAACGTTCACGTTAAGCCAATTGGTACTCACGAATTTTCCGTGGCACATTATACGGGCAAATTGGTCTACGATGCCAGCGAAATAGCCGAAAAGAATCGCGATTTCTTGTCGCCAGAACTTATGGAGACGTTACGACAATCGCAACACAGTGTTGTACAAATGTTGTTTTTGAATAAACTTTCAAGATCGGGCAATTTGACGGCAAACTCTGAGGAGCCGCAAAAGACGGAAAAGAAAACGGCAAAGAGCAAATGGGGAGCTGCTTTGATGCAGGAACAAACTAAATTAAGAGTACGTATTTCGAGTTGAAAATTCTCATATGAGAAATCTTATGAGAAATTTTATGAGAAATTTTATGAGAAATCTTATGAGACGTTTTATGAGAAATCTTATGAGAAATTGTATGAGAAACCTTTTGAGAAATCTTATGAGAAATTTTATGAGATATCTTATGAGACATTTTATGATAAATCTTATGAGAAATCTTATGAGAACTTTTATGAGAAATCTTATGAGAAATCTTATGAGAAATTTTATGAGATATCTTATGAGACGTTTTATGAGAAAATTTATGAGATATTTTATGAGACGTTTTATGAGAAATCTTATGAGAAATTTTATGAGAAATCTTTTGAGAAATTTTATGAAATATCTTATGAGAACTCTTATGAGAAATTTTATGAGATATCTTATGAGACATTTTATGAGAAATCTTATGAGAAATTGGACATTTAATATAATATTTGCAATATTTAAACAGAGATATAACACAGCGTCACGAGGTCAATTTTCGCAAACGAAGAAAATGCGAACTTGTGCAGCGACGTTTCGTTCGACGAGTCTGGAAATTTTGAAAAATCTATCAGTCGGCGCCGGAAGTGGCGGCACGCACTTTATAAGATGTATTCGCGCCGATTTAGAAGGCAGTGCACGAGGTTTTTACCGGGACGTTGTGAGGCAACAAATTCGCGCACTTGCTGTCTTAGACACCGCGCGAGCGCGACAAAAAGGATATCCTCATAGGATTCCGTTCCAAGAATTTTTACGCAGGTATTATTTTTGACCTAAAAATCCAAAAAAATAAAAAAAAAAGGAAAAACTGAAATAAAATTTTAATTTGTTTAACAGATACAAATTCTTGGCTTTCGATTTTGACGAGAACGTTGAATTAACAAAGGATAATTGTCGTTTATTGTTGATTCGTTTGAAGATGGAAGGATGGGTGATTGGGAAGAGCAAAGTGTTTCTCAAATATTACAATGAGGAATATCTGTCGCGATTGTATGAGACGCAAGTGAAAAAGATCATCAAAGTTCAGTGCATGCTGCGAGCGTTCCTCGCGAAAAAGTCTCTTGCGAGTAAAGTGGTGAAAGTGAAGCGGGACAATGGTATGTAACATACATGCAGAATAACAACTGTACGAGCCAGCGACCATCACTTCATAATCAATTCCTTACTACGGCTCTCACTTGAAACAACATTTCGAAATTTGGTTGGAACTTTTCAAAGACAAGTGAACCCGTATGGAAAAAATATATTTTTTACAAATATATAATTTTTTGCTGCTTAAAATATATATATATGATAAATATATTTTAAATGTACATAATATATAATATATAATATATAATATATAGTCCATACGTAGTCTATATACAGTTCATATATGGTCCATATATAGTCCATATATAGTCTATATATATATTTCATATATGGTCCATATATAGTCCATACATATTCCATATATATATTCCATATATATATCAAATTTTACATATATTTCTGGTTATATTTCAAAATATATTTTTTCCCTACGGGAACTAAACTTGTCATTGGAAGCTAAAACTAAAATTAATTAACCCTTTTTTATCTGTGATAAAAAGGATCATACATTGTCTATATATTGTTAATATAATGACAATACATTATTTTTAGCAAATTAAATATTCTAACTGTATATGACAATATAGTTGATATATAGTTAAAATATAAATAAAAATATATTTAATATCAAACTTAAATATATTATTTTACTCATATATTTTTTATTTGAAAAAGTCATATATTGTCCATATATATTTCTGACCATATATTTTTCATATATGGACCATATATTGGTAGTATATTAACACTTTACAAAAGTAGTCTATATATGGTCAATATATGGTCAACATATGGTCCATAATTTCAATATATGAACAATATAATATTTCTTAAATAATACAATGTTAATATATTTTTTATATATCGACAATATATGATCCTTTTTACTATAAGAATCCTTAGCTTTAAGATAAGTAAATACAACATATTTCTTTTAGAAAAAAAAAGAAATATGAACAAATAAAAGTATTTAAATTTAGTAAGATTATTTAATTTAACTTTACTATATTTCGTTGTCACAAACATATTTCATGAAATCTCTCAAACACAATCAATAGCAAACTAAAGACATCGCATCTCATAATTCATTGTAACAACTCTTAACAACACTTCAACATACTTTCTTTCTTTAATTTCAAACAGGTATACAATTTTTTTTATCAATTTTGTTTTTGCCCCCAAAAATACTATAATGAAAATAATATTAACTCAATAATATTGATTCAATATTATTTAAATAAACATTATATTTTTTACAAGACTTTTTGCAAAAAAAAACTAAATACACAGTTTTTTTGTGATAAACAAACATTTTTAAGGCTCGTACATTAGCAACATGCACCTGACTCTTTAAATTAACGGGAAATGTTTTAGTAAAGAAAGCGCCGTTGCCGCAACAGTCGAAACAGATGAGTATGTCGGAAGAAGACGCAGCCCTAGCATTGCAGAAAGGTAAACTTTTGGATTCATCTTTTTTTTTATTTTTTAACGAGCCGTTAATGCAATTTTTTCATTAAGAACATATATTATCATTAAATCAAAAAGTTCATACATTCATAAAATGGTCATATATAATATATAATATACAATATAAAATATATAATATATAAAAATATATTATATTTGGAATGATAATGCAAAATGACTATGATTTTATAATGATTTGCAGTTTATCGAGGTCATGTAGTCCGGAAGGAAACGAGCTCAATGTTGAAAGGGGAAATGAGCCCGGAGACGAAGGAGTTCATCCTGTATTACAGTCACAAGTGGAAGTCGAAGAGCATGTTCCAAGTCCTCCTACAATACCGTGCAGCCCGGTATCAAGATCTAGTCCAGTTCTCTCAGCAAGTTAGCAGCATATTTGATATCTCATAAATGGACGGTTCTGACGAAAAGTATTCCATTTCAAGAAGTAGTTGAACAAATTCCGTTTCTTCCCTACGATTTAAAAAATATTAAATATAAATTAGAAAAATTATATATAGAAATAATAATACGTATATAAATTATAAAATATGAGATATACAATCTATATGACATATAGATAGTATTATATAGTATTTATATAGTATTTATATAGTACATAAATATATTTTATATCTACATATATATGAATATATTTTCGTCCGTAAAGTCTGTAAATTAGACAAACCATAAAATATTTTTAATCATATTCTTAATTATCAGGTCCATCTATTCAATCATGCGACAGTGGGGGCGGTGCAAGCGACCAATGAACGAATTGGACTTGAAAAAATCGAATCTGGAGTTAAAGCTTCAATATTTTTAGGCCCTCGTAGACCACCTGAAGTTAACAAATTACCATTTGATTTCGATCAAGATCTACCATTTTTCGATACATCATACATGAATGATCCATCAAAAAAGCGCAAACATGGGTAAGTCTCACAAAAAAAAGAAGAAGAAAAAAAAAGAAAATGAAATGAAAGGTATTGACAAAAGTTCTATCTCATTTGAATATATTTTCCACTTTTTTGTTTGATTAAATTGATTTATTACAAAATGCCACTACTCATAGCGAAAAATTTTGTTTAGATATCATTAATATCCATTTATGATTTGAAAAACCTTAAAACCAAAAAGGTAAGTCTTATTTGAAAATGCGTTCTGCAGATCTGCATCTTCGATGTCCGACGAAGAGCACGAACCATGGGACGCGCCATTAAGAAGACAAACCGTGCCTTGGTCCAGCGACGGCATTCATTCTCGAGGTGCTTATCATTTCTTCATTCGCGTTTTCGCCATGTACAATTGTTAACAGGATACGCCTACAATACAAATACAAAGAAGATGTATTACACAAAGTTACACATTCACCGTAGATTTTTTGTTCTCATATATAGTATATATATATATATACATATATATAACATATATACATATATATAATAACATATATATATATATATATATATATGTATACCTTTTTTACAATCACTTTTGTTTAGAATTTGTATAATAAAAGATGATATTTGACATTTACATTCAGTCACCACATTCACAATTAAATTCTCACTCTTTTACATATGTAAGCAATATCGAAATGAGAGGCAATTAAATATTCAGTTTAGTAGTCTTAATTGAATAATTATGTTGCATTGAGATTAATTTATTTTGCAGCTTTTTAATTTAATATTAATACTGTGCTGAATTAGTAACATTCAATAGTGCTTGCTTCATAATTTTTAAGTTTTAGCAGAGATGCATGACGGTCATGGGATAAGTTGTGACAAATATATTGCGAATATATTGTTAATATATTCATAATACAATCATAATATATTTGTAATGTATTCTCAATATATTTATAATATTTAAGAATACTTATTCTAAATATTATGAATATTTATTTATTCTAAATGTATTCTATTCAAGAGAATAATATATTAAAAAATATATTAAAAATATATTAAGAATATATTAACAACATATTTGGAAAATAATTTTCGTTTTGATAGGAATGCTTAAAATTAAATGTAAAAAGATTTGTCATTTTAATTTGGAAATTATTTTGAATTATAAAACAAAATGTAAATATACAGTAGAACCTCGATTATAGCAATATTGCAATAATTTGCTCGATAAAGCAAATTTTGACTAGCAAAACGTAAAATATATTGCGAATATATTGTTAATATATTCTTAATATATTCTTAATATAATATTAAATGTCATGTTTAATATATTCTTAATATATATGGAGCATTTCTTAATTAAAATATATTAAAAATATATCATGAATATATTAAATATATATTAACAAAATATTTTGAATATATTTTCATAGAAAACATATATTTAAAATGTATTAACAATGTATTCGCAATATATTTTACGTTTTGATAAAGTAAATTACTTGTTAAAT
>JABFPJ010003625.1:0-15669 GCA_022817425.1 Gryon sp. ZL-2020
TTTTTCCTTTTTTTCTCACTTCGCAAACGAAAAATCATTAATATTTTTAAATAATATACTAAATAACATTTTATATTAATCAAAATGTGCAAAAAAAGTGCAAAAATGTCGCTCTGGTCTTCAAATTTAATTCCAATTGTTTATTAAATTTTAATTTAAGAAATCTGTAATGTCGGTAATCATAACTTTGACATCGCCTTAATTACAAATTTTTATAATTATACATGCATGAATGTACTGGAGAAAGTCTATGGTCCGATGAAACATAATTGGTTGAAATAACGATACGAAACCTGAAAATTTGATGAATTGCAACTACTCCCTGAATACGTAATTAGTAAATCGTTATTGACAATTGTATTTTTTCGCTTGGAAAATTGAAATAATGTTACTTTGTTTATTATAATAAGTGGATAAAGAAGAAAATTTTGTACCCGAAATTTCTTAAAGTTACACAATAATATCTAAAAGTTATGCGGATAATAATTATGGCTTCACTAAAAGTAAATATTTTTATTTCAAAATTTAAAGAAATTTATTTACCATAAATTATTTAAAATATTGTTTAAGGTAGTTCTTCTAAAAATCTAATTTGTTAAATTTATACTAAAATTCCCTAATAGTTGTTGAGCGTGTAGCTAGTGTGTGATCAAAGCTCAACACTTTTTTAACCAAAAAATCATTGTAAGAAGAAACTTGATTACAAAGAAGTTCACTTTTTGACTAAATATATATTAAGAATGAATCTTTCTTGAATGAAAGAATATTCGGGGAGGGAAATGCCATTTTCCTCCCTAGGGAGATTTAGGAAAATGGCTTTTTTCCCTCCCTCGTAACGAAATAGTATATTGCGCAACAAGGGAGATGAGATCGGGAATTCGTTTTCCCGAGCGGAGTTTACAAGCCGAGCCGAAGGCGAGGTTTGGAATCGCAAGGTTTGTAATCCTCCCCGAGTAACGAAAAATATAGTACGCAACAAATTTCCGCAACAAATTTACGCAACAAAAAGTAAGGAAACAAATTTCCGATCATCTCCCATGTTGCGTAATATACTATTTCTTGATGACAAAGTCTTGTAAATATTTGCATCCTTAAAATATTGTATTCCAATGTTAAAATGATTGAATAAATGACTATATTCATTAATATGCTACTTAGGAAGTACCTATTGAATATAAATAATTTTAAATATTTACTCATAAATTAATTATTTAACGAGATTCTATCCATTTTAATATTATCTGATAGAACTTTCGACTCTTCAGAGCAAACAATTTCTTATATTGCAGTGTACATATTAAATACATATACTTTCTTTTGATATACCTCTATATAACTAACATTTATATGCATGAAGAAAGAAAAAAATGTTTAATTGTATGAATTCATAAAATTTCATTTAATTGAAACGCAGATATAACTTTGTATACGCTAGGCAAGTAAACTTATCTCTCTTTGTTTACCTTAGTACTTACCTTTCTTTGTCAGGCGTATTATTTTCAGAGATACTTGCCCAGCGTATACTAAAACTAAATCATTTTAGTTTAGTTGATTGTTTCACGTTATAGTTTTCAATTACTGAAATATATTTTTTCGCTTATGTTAATTTGATTTAAATTTGGTTTCATCGAAGTTTTAACATATAAAAATTTAAATACATTTTTAAATGGATAGATACATTCCAAATAGAAATATTTAACGCGTCTTTTTAATAGAATATTTTGAAAAATGAGAGCTCTTAATTGGCACACCAGTACTGTTGTAACGGTCCTCAACGTCGTCTTTGAGTATTAAAGCTCACCATTTCTTGTACGCAATAGGTCGTTATGACGCCGCACCGCTTAGCGAACGCTTCCTCTCTGTCTCTCTCTCTCTTTCTTTATTTTTTTGAAGAGTGTATGTTGTCCCTAAATTCGCGCATTTCTCTAGAAATAGAACAATGGCTTCTCGAAATTAAGCACTTTTCATCATACGGTAAAGGAATTACGAAACCCTGTACCTCTAGAACAATTCACGTTGAACTTTTTGATGTGTATCACATTTAAGACGTATGTTTCACATTATTTTTAACTTATTTTCTTCTCGCTTTTTACATTTTCACTGAATTTCACCAAAACTGGTTAAATTGAAAACGTAAAACATTTTATCCCTCTAATTTAGACAAAAAATTTCATTTGATGCATTGTTTCATATTGATCATTGTTTGTTTTAATTGATCCTATATTTTCAAAGGTAGTTAACAAAATATTCAATTAACTGTAGATCGGAACAAAACAAAAAAAAGAAGAATTCGATACCTCAAACTGAATAGCTATCAAAATTCGGAATGTAATATAAATGACCGAGTTTGTAAAGTTGAAACATGTAATGAATTCATTATATACTCTCTTTTTCAACGGATTTATCACAGTTACGTGTGACTGATGTGCCGATTGCAATGGATATGCAAATGAGAATTTGCGAATGCTCTTTTCAATATTATGAACACGACGAGCAACGACGAGCCTTTTTAAAAAAAGAGCAGATAAAGTGAAGTGATGTTGATGAATTAGCGATTAATATATTGTCGAAGTGAAACGGTCAAAGTATAAAATTTGAGTTTGAAACTGGAAAAAGTATATGCAATGCGTATAATACAAAATGCTGAGGTGAAACATTATATTGATAATATTCGTGTATTTTGAAAACAATAGAAATGAAAATGTGCACTTGCATTTGATTTTCTACGTCAAGTAATATGCCAACATTTCCAATAAAATTTCATTCGGAATGAATTATTAATTAAATTAAAAAATAATGTGGGAAATAATAATTTGCTTTTAAAATGATAACAATTAGTATCGTTTTTAATCATACAAATTGATACTATATAATATATATAATACGAGTAAAACTGTATAATTGCTAATTTCACCGTTTTAATTAATACTGTATAAATAAAAAACATTAAGTGAAAAAAATATAATCATCATAAAAAGTGTAATTACTGCGGTGTAAAAATATTTAGTTTAATTTCGTTTGTCAATTACAAATAATATAATGAAATTTTGTTAATTTTATAAATAAAATGACCCACATATTGCATTAAATAACCATTTTTTAATTTGAAAATTTTATTATCCAACTATAAATTATTAACAAATTATATAAACCAAGATGTGATAATTAAAAAACTGTTTTAATTTGAGAGGGAGAAAACATTCTTGACTACAATACACGCTTGTCATTGTAGATGGTGTTTCGATACGTGTTGATGGTCTTCTATGGTCAGTAACATTCACTGAAATTCGCCCTCAATTATACCATCTCTGTTACACGTGGCATGTTAATTCGCGTTTATATTTGCGGAAAATTGACTTCCTATTTAGGGGCTGGTTTAACAATGACAAACAAATCGAGCGTTCGAATCATTCTCTGTAACACATGCAGTAAAACAAAAGATGCAAAATTGATTTGTACGACAAAACGCGGGATCGCAATCGTTTCCAGAGAGATATTGTTTGTCACTCATGGTGGAAAGTTTAAATCAAAATTAACTTTTGTAAACACAATTGTATAGAAAAAAGACCAAGTCGAATAAAAAATATTGAAATGAATATGTGTTTTGTTAGATTAAAAATATATTTAATGATAATTATGTTATTATTACTAACAATAATTACAACTTTGAACTTCTTCGTCTTCAAAACAACCGAATAAACGTAATGATCAATGCAGCCAAGGCGGATTTCTTTAACAAGAATATTTGTGAACTTAGACGCCATCATAATCGAAGTTTGATGTGGAGAGAACTCAAGGCATTGGGTGTTATCGAATCGAAAGCGAGAGAGAATCTGTTGGCCATTTCTGCAGACTCAATCAACGACTTTTTCATCCAATCAGTCATCGATATCAACGCCACTTTCACTCCAGTTCCACATCACCGCACTACAGTCGAAATAGCTACCAGGACATCGTTTTCCTTGGCCACTACTTCTTCGGAAACTCTACTGAAAATTATAAATCGTCCATCTTCTAATGCTTCTGGAATTGATCGGATCCCCAAGATTTTCTACCAGAAGTCATCATCTGTTATGCTACCTGATATCCTCGACATTATGAATAAATCTATTGAGTCCTCGACATTTCCGAATCTTTGGAAGATGGCCATTATTAAACCAATACCCAAAATCAATAAGCCATCTTTACCATCACACTACAGACCCATTTGTCTACTTTGCGCGGCGTCGAAGATACTGGAATCCATTGTCCATGACCAACTTTTGGATTACATGACATCGATGAACTTGTTGGACCCATTTCAGTCCAGATTTCGCAAACACCATTCAACGCAATCAGTTCTGGTTAAATTACTGGATGATATTCGATTCGCTATGGATAACAAACAAGTCACAATACTTGTATTGTTTGACTTCACTAAGGCCTTTGATTTGGTCAACCACAATCTTTTACTACGTAAACTTGAACACCTTGGCTGTACTGAGGGAACTTTGAAGTGGTTTGAGTCGTACTTGACCGGTAGACAACAAGCAGTCTTGGGTAATGATCATCAGCTGTCTAGTTGGCATCCAACTTGCTGCGGGGTACCCCAAGGATCTGTGTTGGGACCACTATTGTTTTCTATTTTTATAAACGATATTGGGCAAGCCATCAAACACTGCAGGTATTTGCTCTTCGCTGACGACCTTCAAATCTATAGGCATTGCTCTTTTCTGGACCTCATCGCAGAACTTAAAGTGGTTGAAATGGATATCAAGAACATTTACGAGTGGTCCAACAACAACCATTTGGTGATTAACTTTTCCAAAACGAAAATTATGATTCTAGGCTCATCTTACTACATTAATAACCTGGACATGTCGACACTTCAGCCAATAGAGGTCAACAACATTCGGATCCCGTTTGTTACTTCAGCGAGAAACCTGGGAATCATGATGGACCCTTCGTTGTCATGGCGAGAGCAAGTCACATCTACGTCAAGGAAGGTTTGATTCTTGCTAAGGCAGATCAAGCACAGTTATGCTATATTATCCTCAGACATCCGGAAACAACTTATTTCATCACTGATCCTACCTCTGTTCAATTATTGCTGCCTCACTCAGACCAATCTTTCGACAACGCTGGAAACAAATCTTCAAACATCTTTGAACGCCTCCATTAGGTTTATTTTTGGGCTGAAAAATTATGAACACGTAACACCGTACTTCGTCCACCTCAACTGGCTAAAGATCAAACACAGACGCAACTACTTGTTGAGCATCTTTTTATTTAATTTGCTTAACACTGGAAAGCCCCAATACCTGGCTTCAAATTTCGTCGAAAGGTCTGAAGCTTTGAGTCGTATATTCCGTGTTCATTACCGTGAATTGGTGGTTCCAACTTATAGGTCAACCTTTTTTGAACAAGCCTTTGTGACTGTCGCTGCTAAGCTATGGAATGGCTTACCAGACAATATCCGGAGAACGGAAAATTTAATTACATTTAGAGAAGACTTATTTACAAATACTTTTTAGATTTGCAAAATGAACATAATTGATGTGCTTTTAATAATATTTCTTAATATTTTTTTATTTTTTTTTAAATATTTTTTTTAATGTTTTTTTAATGTTTTTATGACTTGATGATATGCTATGCTATTGTATATAATTTTGTTCTTTCATATTTTTATTGTTCTGTTTAATCTATCGACTTATTTTTTCTGTAAAAAACGTTTTGTGCCTCATTATTATTATCATTATTATACTACTGTTAATGTACGTGCGCTCTATGATATTTGTCTAATAACTATTTTATACTCTTTTATTTTAATCTTTTCTCTTCTTGTAAATTATTATGCTATTTCGATTTACTTTTTCTTCTACTTTTTCTTTTATAATTTATAATTTATTTTGTCTTTATTCTTATTCAAACTACTTAATTGTTTTAATTATGGGATCTTACCCCATTCTTCGTGTACTCTTTGTCAGCCAAGCGGGTTAACCTGAGGCGTAATTTGATAAATAAATAAATAAATAAATAAATAATGCAGTTATTACAGAACAATTATATCCAATTAATAAATAATAAATTTATACCGCTGTATACCGTTTGTTCACTTGAAAAAACGTTTTTTACTTTCTTACTTGTCAAATGTTTAATATATATCAACAATAACGACACTTATTATACACAATTTATTTTTGTATGTCATGTGGATACCATATAAACAATTTGATTTCCACGATTTACATGAGTTAATGGCTGATTAACCTTTTAACAAGATGAGCGTTCTTTGCGACACAGTACGTTTCAGAATTGGCAATGAAAATACATCAATGTCAATTTTTCGATTCTCTAGGATGCTATGAACGATCTCGACATCTGATAAGCGTGTTATTTTTTTTAAATTGTCACTTCATAAAATTGCTCGGAAATTGTTTTATTAACTCGTTTTCTTCAAAGAATTTAATTATGGCAATTAAGAATAATTTAATGAGGCTTAATGAACCTAATCGAAAGATGTAACTCTTGTATAAAAGTAGTACACTATTTTTATCTAAACTATCTTATTTATGGGTTAAAAGTACAGGAATAATAGTTAAAACAATTGTAGATAAATATAATACCTGATATAAGTTGTTAATGTAATTTTTATTCTAACTATTTATTTTAGGAAATTAGAACTTACACTAAAAGTAAAATTTTAACTGTTATATATTTAAAATTAAATAAGTTAATTTTTTAACTTATTCATTTTTATATTAAAAAAATTGAAAAAAAACTTCTTGTTTGTTTATTTTAAGTGTTGTTCATAATTTATGAATAATATGTTTAAGACAAAATGCAATTGTGATAATAGAATGACATTATACATACTTGTCTAACGTAATAATAAATATATGTAAATATTGTGATTTTTTTACATATATTAATGAATTAGAATTACTTGTTGACATGGCTCAATAACTACGACATATATTACTAGTGATTATGCAATGAAATGAAAATGAAAATGTAATTGCGATAAACAAAATTTGTTTAGTCCATATCATTTCATGTAAATACAAAATGAACTGAAAGTAAAGTTAAAAGCAAGTTATTTAAAAGCAGTTAAAAGCAGTATTTCTACTTAAAATTATCAATTTACCTAGAAAATTTACTGTTATGTGTCATTGCAACAAACAACTAAATTCAATTAAATAATGTAGTTAATTTGACCCAAATTATTCTTCAAGTTACTATTCACATTTTCGCGTTGGAGATTTCACATTGTAAATTTACAAAGTTAACAAAATTTATATGAAGTGGAGGACATGTATGTCCTTTTAAACATTACACGTCGGATGTGTAATGAAGAACATAATGTGAAAACCTTGAGTTCTGTAATTGAATAATGTCAAGTTACGTAAACGTATACCGGAAAGATCGTTATTTTGCGGAACTATGCACCTCCGCAGTAACTCGCTTTTCACTCAGTTCTAATACTGACGCGGAATTCACATCCCGGAAGGCTTTAGCATCACTGCTAATGCAACTTCAAGAATTTTCGTTGACGCCCGATTGAACCCTGGGCACTCGGCATTATTCATACTTGACTTTTATTTTCTGACTTTTTGTTGATCCATTTTGCTGATCCATGTTGATCCACTCAAATTTAAATGTATAAAATATTGATCTTGTGACTTCAGTTGATAAGAAATATATCACAGACTTTTGATACTGTAGATTGGCTTTAATACAATAGTGCGAAAAATTTTTTTAACGAAACGTTTTTGATTTATGCTAAAATATCTTTGTTAATGCAGATGAAGAAATTTAATATGTAAATTACTTACTTTGTTCAATAAAATGTCTGGGAAAATATGCTACAAATTCCAAATGAATATTTGATTCTATTAAGATTATCTTTAAAAAAAACACACACACTTTCAGTAAAGTGTTTTTACAATAATATAAATTGACACGTTAATTTGTTTGATCAATCGTTGTAATTGAAAAAAAATCAAAATGGAAAGGACATATTGATTTAATTTAATTTATATTGAATTCACGTTTAAGAGACATTTCACCTATACATATACAAATATGTGACAACTAAACAGTGAGACAACTAAAATTGTATTTTTATGAAAAATAAAATACAATTATTTTTTATAAAAGCAATTATAATTTATATTTCAAATATATGTCAAATTGACGCAATTTATTCATAAATTATATATATTTGTATATATTATATATAATGTTAATATTTTTCATATATTTTGAAATTACATAAAAATTTATTTAAATTTTTGTATAAAAATGCATAAAACAATAAAATAAAATATACAAAATATATATAATTTATATATTTATTGCGAAAATATGGTATATATTTAATTTTATTTATACAATTATATTTTATATTTTCCTTCGTGAGGGTCGTTTTTAATATAAATACAGTTTCGCTTTATACATTGCAAACTGTTACAAATTCCTACATTACGTTTAAATAAGATCTCTTGAATTATGTAAACTTTCGTTGAACCAAATATAATTTTACATAATTGTGTTTACATTGTAAATATACATACCGTAACTAACTTGTAAAGATATATACTAGATGTTATGGTTTTCTATAAAAACTGTCGAATTTATATAAGCTTGTTTAAATTTACGTTAATATTAATTAAATATCTTCCATTTATTTGAATAGTTTCAATATGTAATAATATTTTTGTAATATAAAATGTCCTGATTATTTTTATTAAATATATTCGAATTTATCGATGAATGACGCGCGTGAAAACATAGTACGGCGACAGTACGGATGAAAATCGTATCCATACTGTCGCCGTACTTCTTTTCACGCGGGGAGTAAAATTATTTTTATCACGTTGTTAATAATTGACATTGTTTGATAAATAAATTATATTCAGCTATTTTATTCTACTATTCTGATAAAAAGTTAGATATTTTAAATTGCAGAAATACGTTAAACAACAAAATATTGTATTTTCGCACAACCTTTCGTATGTTGTATGTCATGTTGTACCAGGAAAAAAATATATTTCCGTGTGGTAAAAAGCTTGAGAAAACTACTTCTAATCGTTGCAAAAAGATCAAGTGGATTTAATGATTACGATAAGAGCTCACGGTCAAGTAAATTGTACCTTGACATTTCAGTTCTTCCCTAAACATGCGTATTTATGTTGACATGAGATCCTATTGATTCCTTCTTGGAAAAATCGAGCAAAGAAAAAAAAGTTTTTCATATGCACGTTAAAACAATTCAACATTTAAAGTCAATAGCTCTTGTTATACAAAATAATACTTTAATAGAAATGATTGGTTTATATTTTTTAATCAAATTTACTTAATGTACATAGGACAATTATAAGATATATATGTATATACAGTTGCTACGTTAGAAACTTTATCAAGTTAACATTGCATTAGTGATTTACAAACTTCTACACTCTATTTGCTATACATTTTATAAAGAAAAAGCATTTCTATAAAAGTTCCTGTAAAAATATTTTGCCATTATACTTTTATGCACGAAAAGAGGATCAATGACTGTACAAAGTACACGTTTTGTCTGTAACGGGAATGAAAATAACGTCTCCCACGAGCATTCGTGTTTACAGCAGTTGATGACGAGCTTCATGACTAACGAAATAACTTCTAAAGCGCACGTTGTGTCTCGTTACGCGAAATATGTCGGAAGCACTTCAGAAAGAAACGCCGACTTTTGAGACATCGTTGCAACAGCCTCGACATCCAAAATGCCGCGGCCTTGTCCCAGATCGATATATTTTGTTATCGAAAAACAGGTCATTGTAACAAGTTCACAAAAGTTTCGAAAAACTCAGCAAATCTTTTTTCCAACACTACTATTGATATCTTTCCTTAAGTGAATTCGTATAATCAATTACAATATTTTAATTCTTTGATTGTTTAAATACATATGCAAACTCAAGACAAATTATATATATATAAAAGATACACGGACAATAAAAAATAGTATACTCAACAGTAATTGCATTAAATTTTACTACAATTGATGGTTAGAATTCCGATATCTATCATTTGTTTGCTTTTACAAACAGAAATTTGTTTACCAAATTTAAAAAAAAAAATTCTATCTAAGATTGGCATATATAATATGTTGCAATTTTCTTGCCAAAACATAAATGTTCTTATCATATTAAATTATGCAACATATTCTGACAGCTTTTGTTAGAATTTCATGCAAACATTACCAAACAAATGAACAGCTATAGTACTGCACAAATCATTTTAGTTCAAGCATTTACGTTTATGCAATTACTACAAGACTGTCATTGCCTTCCAAAAATGGCAATAACTGCCAGCAATTCAGACAGTTATTGCTAGACCATTGCTATATTTTTTCCGGGTATAATCTAAATTTTATGGTTACCCGGTAAACACATATTGATCAATAAACCCCCAAAACTGCGTCTCTACACTGAAAGAAATAAGGTAATCTAGTTGTATCGATAAGGTTAACTGTCATATCGAATGTCCGAGCGAGCCACTATTGTTTTTAAATTCAGGAATGTAGTTGAACCTATCCCTATCCCTCCCGGACGAAACCCCGTAATCCATTCCCTATGATCGTGTATTAGTCCTGACTAAATCCCTAGTTCCATCCGAGATACTTCTTTGACTCTCTGTGGGCTCCCTATGGACGCCCTATGAACCCCTCCTATTAACTCTATGATCTGCCTATGACTTCCTTATGGCATCCCTATAATACCCCCCCCCCCCTCCCCCGAAGTTACGAAGCTATGACATAACAATTTTTTTCTAAACATCAAATGTATACATCAAAAAAATACATTCCCTCAAAATTTGGTTTAAATTGGACCAGTAGATTTTGCGTCATTGACATACAAATAAAGAAACAAACAAACATATTTTCAATTTTCTATATTAGTATGGAATATGGATATGGATATAGATTTTGATCAAGTATTTATACTGGAAAAAATTCATTTATTTCAAACATTCAAAAATTGGTTGAAAATTAGACAATATTTGAGTCGCAGCTTTGGGGAAATATTGGATGCTTGCCACAATGTGGACGTGTTTAAGGGGCAACTTATTGTGTTCCATTGTACATCGCAGTTTTATTACGTTTACCATTTTATAATAGTAAACCGTAAAATACGTAATCAATATATAATACTATATATTCTTCGAGATAGTAGCATCTTCGGAACATAATGCACTACTGTTTGATATTTACCAGAATACGTGGTTAAATTCATCATTAAGTAAGATTCAAATTACCAGAATAATATACAAAAATTGTTTTGTTAATAATAACCTTCAAAATTATTTAAATATAAATAAAGTGATGATTGTAACTTGTATAATACCATGTATGATATACTATTATAATCTAGAGATAATAAGTAAAATTAATAAACTACAATTAAATATATATATAAATTAATTTCTTCAATCGTGCAATAAATTCGTTGAAGATAAAAAATGTATTGACATTTTGTGGCAAAAAATGCTGATTTTATTATTTAGACGTTATATTGTACTTCAGAAACAATCTTATACTCACTTCTAAAGCATTTCGTATTAAATTTAATAATTCAGTTGTCGCGAGAAAGTGCTTATAAAAAGTTAAAAGTGTTAAAAAATGTTAAAATGTTAAATAACTTAGAAATAATTGCAGAAAATGTAACAACTTTTCCGTTAAATTTTTAAAATAACGACAATACATGTCGACATCATTTCATTCGACTTTAGTTTTACGTAAAATGTAATATTGCAATTATATTTTCGAATCTCAGTATTCGATATTGTAAATGATTTTGCAAAGATCATGCCAAGAACAACTACATGTACTAAGTTAAATAGTTTTATTTAACTTAGATTAAAAAAGTACAAAAAGAATTTAATAAGAACCATATGGATACAACAACTTTATACAAACAATATATTCAAAAAACAATATATTATTTTATAACATTATAAAAAAAGGTGATTTCTTAGTCATACATGAGTATATAGCGATCTTTCTGACGATAAAATATGTCTTTGACATTGATTGATCGATCTTTAGGATCCCATTTCCAAATTCGGCCAGTCCATGCCTTACAGTTTCAATTTAAATTGACAGAAATGCTTCCCATTGCACATTTCATATAACATTGCAAACAAAAATAAAAACAAAGTTTTATTAACTTCTTAATTAAAGATATGAGCAATCATATTATTATTATTTTAATTAATTAGTATTCCAGAAACTTACGATAATTATTATAATTAAAAATTAAAATTTATTAAATTGAACAAATTTTTTGTTTAATTAGTATTTTTTAACTATTATGGACAACTATGATATCATATTTTATTTCATAAATTAAGAAATTTAAAATGTTTGAAATTATATTTATAATCCGAATCCAGCTTATAAATGTTAAGAGTACCAGAAATAAACGAAGTTTAAAATTACAAATTGAAAGTATATACTTAGCTGTTTCCTTCTTGGTTTATCAATTAATTATATTTTCCATAACTAGAAGAAAACTTTACACTTTTTCAAATTTGATTTGCATATTGCTCTTTTAATAGCTTGAAAGTTTTCGTGTCAAATTTTTACACTTATTTTATCGATATTGCATACAAATATTTAATCGTTACATCTGAGCAATTTTTGTAAATATAATAGCTTTAAATTTTGTAATGTTATATTTCAGATTTTTTATCTAATAATTTCTTATTGTTATTTCTAAAATAAGTTTATATATTAAATGTCCCTTCATAAATAATTTTAATAAGCGTATATTAAAATTATTTAAAATAAATAAGATCCAATTAACCAATTTCGTTATATATATAAATATAATACAACAATGTCTCTTGTCTTACTGACCTTAACATTTTATAATAAAAATATTTATTATTATTATTTCAAGGTAAAAGTCATTCGCACACAATAATTTCCGCAACTATTGAGTAAACATTATGAAATTCCGATTTTATTTACAAAACAGACGCATCGCAAATATAGGTGACCTACTTTCTGACAGATGACCTGCGAAGGTTAAAATCGGTATAAAATATTTGTCACACCGAATCACGTATTACACTCCTCCCAAAAAAATTGTGAAACTATTTTGAACGAAATTTATCACACACGTACATTTATATGTATATCGATTCGTAACAAATGAACGTAGTTCTGACACGTGGCTGCTGAACAAGAGGATACACTTAACTATACTTAGCTGCCACTGCCACGGTCGACACCTTGAACTGTAACAATGAACCGCATCCATGTTCACTAATGATACGACCATATCTGAGATGATGAATACCGCTAATTACAGTTGAGCACGGTTGCCTAGAATTAAGACATTTTTTAACAACTGGTGATATTTTACATCAATGGTTAACGACGCGAAGAAATAATGTACCGTAAAACATTTTCCAGTCTGTGACATTGTACGATAAATTATACGCATTGTTTAAATTATTGCGAACATCATTTAGCAAAGTTATATAAAAAAATGAGAAAGTGAAGGAGAGATCTAATTTTGAAATAATAATGTAAATTTTGTCCTGACAATGACTTTTTTGAGAAATTAAACATCAGTGTCTCACAAAATCATGAATTCATGTTTTTTTAATGTTCTTAAACCCGCTGAATGCTAATGTCAGCTTCTCCTTCCTGATTTATCACACGTCGACTATAGCCCGCATGACGATTTTGTTTCGACGATAAAAGTTACATTACATCTTTAGAATTCTAATGTTAACCGAAAATAAATAGAAACCCTACTTTAAGGTTCCGACTGTTCAGTTTTTAAAAAATACCAACTTAATCTAAAAAATGAAACAAAAAATTTTCGATTCTACTAAAAATATAATTTTTTTTTTCATTTTTCAGTCTATTTCAAGCTCGATTTTCTTAAAACTGAAACAGTTGGAACTTTGAACCAGATAATAAATGAAAATAATCTTCTTACTCATATAAGCGTTTCCAAGACTAAATTTTGCAAATTTAATGATGCAATGGTATATTATTTCAAAATTGATTTTTGTTATTATCTAATTCCAGCATAAACAGACATTATTTGAGTGTACAATTGTTAAACATTGATGTTTCATATTCAATAATATTTTAATAATTTATCAAAAAAAACTCATCATCACAATGAATGCGATTGTATTTGTTTAATTACGTTTAGTCATAAAATATCACTAACAAATTATAACATTTTATTCTATATCAATGAAAAGTCTATTCGTTATTTCGTTATAGTAAAGTGATGGTTTCCCTCACAGAATAATAACCTAATAAATTTATTAAATTGATGTCAGGTTGTCCTCAGATTCATAAATAATATAGTAATTGCTATTATTTCTTTCTTTATCGTGTAGTATCAAAGTCTTTGTTACATTTTATTATAACTCGTTAACGTTTGCTTTCCATGATAAATTGTCAAAAATTTGATTTTTTTGTCTAACAGTAAACCAAAGAGAGTGCACACAGATTTCAGTGTAGACAGTTGTATCAACTATCCTTCGTCTATCGCACTAACGACAGCTTAAAACAAACATCGCGTGCATTACATCGGTGTACAGTTTCATAGGTGACAAAAGTTGCCGTTATATACAACCATGGTATACACGAGTTTACACCTGTACATGTACACATAAGAGTATACATTAATGTGGGTCGAAAATTTGAAAAATGTTTGGCTATGGGAAACTTTTATAGATTTTTGTATAAAAAAAAGATTACCAAGAATAAACAATTTTTTTGCAATATTTTTATACCCCGCCTAAAAATAGGTATTTTTAGAGTTTTTTTAAATTTGTGTCATAAATAACCGGAATTTTTCACGTAAAATTTATATAATAAATAAAATTTTAAAAGCTTGATTTCTAACTTTTAAAACTGTTATACGTAGACATTTTCTTATATTTAAATCCATAATATTTAAATACAATATACACTGATTTTCTTGATACTTTAAATATGTTAACAAAACCAATTTATGTTGTTCATTATTAAATTATCAATAATCATTAATATAACATATAACATTTTAATTGTTGAACACTTTCTTATAGAAAGATTCCATAATTACACTTGATTTTTACAGTAAATTTAAATAGATAATATAAGATTTTTTGTTATATATAATAGACAAAAATTTTGATTTTACTTGTGTTAAAATATCTATTTCATGTCATTAAGATCTAATAAAATACTATATTATATGTATGGAGACAAGATTTTTCATTTATAAAATTATCGTCAAAATTTTTCATTATTAAAATGTCTTTGTATAACAGTTTTAAAAGTTAGAAATAAAGCGTTTAGAATTTCTTGCGGGGTATAAAAATATTGCAATAGTATATTTCATATCAAGGGAGACAAAAACAGAAATTCGCTTCCTCGTGCGAAGTTTACAATCCGTTGTACACGATCACGCAGCAGTGCATTACTGTGTTCCGCGATATAAAACTAGCTAAAAAATTAACTACACATTGTAGGGTTACATTGGGGCACTATTGAAGCACCAGTGGGGCACCAGTGGGGCACCAGTGGGGCATCAGTGGGGTACCAGTGGGCACCAGTGGGACACAACTGGAGCACTAATGGGGCATTAGTAAGGCATTAGCGGTACACCAGTGGGGCAATGATAG
>JABFPJ010003626.1:0-15666 GCA_022817425.1 Gryon sp. ZL-2020
TATCAATAAAAAATCAAAAAAAGAAAAAACCGTCTGGATGGTATCCGGATCCTAGTGACATTTTTTTGGGGAATTCATCCATACTATTTCCAGATTGTGACCAGATCGTTTCCAGACTGAACATGATATGGAAATAGTATGGATCGCCAGTTCAATTCATTTTCTTTTAATTCGCCAGATCAGAATGACAGTCTTGACAAAGTATGGATCTGTATTAATACTATACTTTTACCCATACTACCTCAAATCTTTATCCAGACTAATGTCCATACTTTTTTATAGCTTACACGTAAGTCTGGCCTAGTATGGGAAACGCTCTTTTCCCATACTGTGCCAAGATAGTTGGCAGACTGTTTGCCAAACTGTTACCAGACTATTTACCAGACTACGCCATACTTTTGCCGTACTATGTCAAGATTCAATCAATACTCATTCCAGACCATTCTCCATATTTCTTCCATATTAAATCCATACTTTTTTTTCCACGCGGGCTACGACACTTTTGAGGGTTTCAGCTAGTTCTTCTCAAAATTTGAACAAAATCGGTTTGGTAGATTTTGTGTGATGCTCGAACAAACAAACAAACAAACAAATAAACAAACAAACAAACAAACATACTTTCATATTTATATATATTAGTTAGATATATCCTCTGGATATATATCTAGTATCTATATTTTATATATATCTAGAATATATACTGAAAAATGTATTATACAGTTATATTTATTATATAAATTAGACTATATTATTTATATAATTTGTATATATTAAAATAAATATATAGTAAAATATAGACAGAATATATATACAAGATATATATTGAATATACTTTTAACTCTACTAAATAATAGTAACATTTTTAATCATGAAGTTAAGTAAGTGTCATAGATCAGTGGCAAAGTTCAAGACTACAGATCTCAAAGACTTGGGTTCAATTCTCAGATCCGGAGATTTTTAAAGAAACTGAAAAACGAAAATTTATCATAATAAGTTAAATATATAATTAATAATATCAATTTCATTAAAAAATAAAATTATAAAATTAAAAAAAAATTTTTGTTTAAATATTTTGTTATAAAATATAGGAATTATATATCAACAATATATATTTTTTTTATATACAAATATATATCTTTTTTATATAAAAAGCGGCAATAAATGTAATATCCAAGATATACATTTATATATATTTAGTATATAGGCAGGGATATATTTTGTCTATAAAATTTTGGATATATTTTCGTCCGTGTGGGTACCAAACCATCGCCCATTAATGCCACGCCTCTGTTATCTTACTCGGTTGATTTTGATAACTCGTATACTTCCTTTTTATAAACAAAACATGCTCTTTCAAACAGCCTCATCACGTGATAGTATTGATATCTGTTACCTGAATACACAGTCCATTGCTAATATTTCTCATCACCAGGAATTAGTATCTCTTGTTTCAACTCATAAATACCATATTATTAGAATATCTGAGACCTGGCTTAATGAATCGATCACCGACAACAAGATCTTAATTCCAAGTTTTATTTTCATAGCTTCGTTCACCGTAATTGAAACGTTAAAACGAATTGACGTTCCTCATGCTGAGTTCCTGGTAGTTAAGCTCAACATAGATAATTCCAACCTCATATTATTTATTGTTTATCGACCCCCATTTGCACCTCTACCTAGTTCATTCATCAATTGTTTTGATCGAATAGCCCACCACTATCGTGATTTCTTAATGCTAGGTGACTTTAACTGTAACTATCTATTAGATTCACCTGAATCTCACTTTATGTTCAATTTCACCCAGTCACATGCCCTCTATTTGCCGCACCTGACTGCCACGCATACCTGTCCCATAAGCATCCCATAAGTATCCCATAAACATCCCATGAACATCCCGTAAACTTCCTATAAGTATCCCATAAGCATTTCATAAGCATCCCATAAGTATACCATATGCTTCCCATAAGCATTCCAGAAACATCCCATAAACATTCCTTAAGTTTGCCATAAGCCTACCATGTGCTTTCCATTAGCATCTCATAAGCATTCCATGAAGATCCCATAAGTATCCCATGAGTATCCCATAAGTATCCTATTCGCATCCCATGAGCATGCCATAAACTTCCCACAAGTAGCCCATAAGTATCCCATAAGCATCTCATGAGCATCCTATAATCGATCCAAAAGTATCTCATTAGCATTTCATACATGTCTCATAAGTACCCAATAAGCTTCTTACAAGCTTTCCATAACGTTCCCATAAGAATTTTACTAGTATCCCATAAGCTGCCCATAAGGCTTCCATAGTGTTCCCATAAGCATCCCATAAGCATCTGATAAGTATACCACAAGTATCCCATTAGCCTCCCATAATCTTCCCATAAAAATCCCATAAGTATACCATTAAAATCCTTTAAGTATCCCATAAACTACCCATAAGCTTTTCATGACGTTCCTATAAGTATCCTATAAGCATTCCATAAGTATACCGTAAGTTTCCCATAAAAATCCCATAAGTTTGCCATAAGCTTCCCATAAGCATCCCATAAGCTTCCTATAAGTATCCGATAAGTATCCCATAAGTAATCCATAAGTTTCCCATAAGCTTTCCATAACATTCTTATAACATTCCCATAACGTTACCATAAGCTTTTCATAAGCATCCCATAATCATCCCATAAGCATCCCATAAGCATCCCGTAAGCATCCCATAAGCTTCCTCTGTAGCTTGCCATAAGCTTCGTGTAAACTTCCTGTAAGTTTCCTATAAGCTTCCCATAATTAACTTTAATAATTTTTTGGCCTTGCTTTAGCCTTACTAAGTGGTAGTTGTTAAGAATTGACTATAATAATTTGCCATAGCAGGCTCACAGATACACTGCACTATTATTATATTGATACACCCTGTATAATAACCGTATCAATATAAATAAATTACAAAATAACTGATAGCCATATTTTGGCCATGTTTTTTCATTACCTGCTACTAGTAACTGCTTGGACATAACTAATAAGTTAACTAATAAGTCGAAATAAGTCGTATAATAATGATTGCTGAAAGCAATCATTTTTGTATATTGAAAAACGGCATTTGTACGTATCTGAAGAGAGACACAGAATTGCTGGCCGCACAAAAACAATCTTTTTTTTGTACTTGGCTAGAGATACTACCGTGTCTCTTGATTTCTTATTAATGAATTAATATTTTTGTATGAAAATGTGAACACTTAATCAGAATAGTTTTT
Organism: Gryon sp. ZL-2020; assembly: GCA_022817425.1. Taxonomy (NCBI): domain Eukaryota; kingdom Metazoa; phylum Arthropoda; class Insecta; order Hymenoptera; family Scelionidae; genus Gryon; species Gryon sp. ZL-2020. Next base: position 3,249 of record JABFPJ010003626.1, read on the forward strand.
TTAGATAGTAATAAAAACATTATCTAAAAATACGTGTTCTTTTAAACTGATTTTTAAATATCTTCTCAATGTCATAGAAGGATCTAACATTTTGATAATTATTCCTTAATTCACGATTAAGAACTTGACCAAAGAAAAAATTATGATTCTAAAAACCATATAAAATGAGAGCGATTTTTCTCAGTTATATGTAGATTATTCCGTTCATTTTATTATATTTATTTTATTATTATTGTTATATATTATACTAGATTACATTAGATAACAAATATATATTGAAGGTCTATATTACACTTTTGGGTCCATTTTAGCAGAATTTATAGACAAATTTGCTATTTTCGTTTTCTTAGTGTAGTTACATGTTTTACACAAAAATTAAGTTAAAAATAGACAGTGTTTTGACTAGTGAGTATCGTTCCAACCTCCTTAACCTTCTCCCGGTGCACGACCACAAATCGTCATCAGTGAGGTGTATGTTATATTTGTGTGTAGCCAATCAACAAACGCGGCATATTATTATTTCTTTCTAATTCCTGTAGAGAAACGAAGACAACAACATTGTTACGTGATATAACACACGTGGCATACGCAATGATGGCACCGGGAGAAGGTTAAGCTGATTCTTGAGATGGAAGAGTCCTGATCATACATATAAATTCGATACACGAGCAAAAATGTAAACAACAATTATAGGCACCGATGTATTCGTACACCTACATTGAGGGCACAAAAAGATGAACACCACATCAAACGTCCACAACAATTATGGGCACCGATGTATTTGTACACCTACATTAAGGGCACAAAAAGATGAACACCACATCAAACGCCCACAACAATTATGGACACCGATGTATTCGTACACCTACATTAAGGGCACAAAAAGATGAACACCACATCAATCGACCACAACAATTATGGGCACCGATGTATTCGTACACCTACATTAAAAGAATAAAAAGATGAACACCACATCACGTACACCTACATTGAGGGCAGCCGTACCCTCAATGTAGGTGAACGAATACATCGGTGCCCTTAATGTTGTGGGCGTTTGATGTGGTGTTCATTTCTTTGTGCCCTCAATGTAGGTGTACGAATACATCGGTGCCTATAAGTGTTGTGGGCGTTTAATGTGGTGTTCATTTCTTTGTGCCCTCAATGTAGGTGTACGAATACATCGGTGCCCATAAGTGTTGTGGGCGTGTGATGTGGTGTTCATTTCTTTGTGCCCTCAATATAGGTGTACGAATACATCGGTGCCCATAATTGTTGTGGGCGTTTGATGTGGTGTTCATCTTTTTGTGCCCTTAATGTAGGTGTACGAGTACATCGGTGCCCATAATTGTTGTGCTCGTTTGATGTGGTGTTCATCTTTTTGTGCCTCAATGTAGGTGTACGAATACATCGGTGCCTATAATTGTTGTTTACATTTTGACTCGTGATCATACATTTATATGTATGATCAGGACTCTTCCCTTGAGATCTGCTACAACGAAGTTAGTGATATTTCATTTTGGAAACAAAACGGGGCACGAAAGAATGAAAGAGGAAACATTATAATTATTAAAACTTCTTTATTAAAGAATTTATATATAAACAGACATTAACTCCGGTGTAGCAGATCTCAAGAATCAACTTAAGTGTTTTTTTGGCTTTGGATTTGAACCAATACTGAATCAGTACTGAAATGTTATACGTTTAGTATTGGTGTAGTACCAGCATAGTACTGATATTCCAGCAAATGTGAAATTTTTGAGCTGTATTGAGAATATTTTTGTTTAAAAAGTTTTTATTACAATTTGTGCAAAATTGTAGTCGTTTTTTAGATCTAATATTAATTCAATAAATTTTAACAAGTTTCAAATAATTTCTAAAAATTTTAATAAGTTTCCGTATTGAAAGATGGTATCAAACTTTTTAAAACATACTAAAACGTTTAGACAATTGTTAAAACATTCATAAATTTAAATGAAAGAAATATTGTAACATTTTAGAATTTATTAAATCAAAGTTTAGTTTAAAAATATCATTTTGCACAAATCATAATTGAAACTTTTTAAACATAAATAGTAAGGTTTAAAAATTTCTCGTTTATTGGTATACAATGGACGTTTCTAGGTAAGCATCAAGCAAATAGTGCCTATTAGTGCTTCAATAGAAATCATCGTTAATAATGATTCAGTATTCTACCAAGAAATAATGTTGTGTAATTTTTTAGTATTCCTTTATTGCTCGCATAATACTTATATATAATAGTACTTTACTTAACATGTACGTAACCACTCGACAGCATGGCGACACTGGCTTCGCTCGTGTTGGCATTCTGCTCACGCGCGGGAAAAGTATCTCCTGAGCTCGCAAGTTGAGTACAATATTTTTCCTTACGAGAGTGGGAAAACTAACTACTTGTACCGTTCGAGTGAGGAAAATCAGATTTTACTCTTTAAGCAATAATAGCAGGGATTGCAAAACCAAACTTTTATACAACTTATTAAGAGATAAATGAGATAATTTTTTAAATTTTAATTTAGGTAATTTACTAAATTAATTTTGGTTGAATTTTTTTATTTTCATCGTTTATAATATTTTACACAGTAAATTTAGTTGCATTTTTACTGACAAAATTTTGCGTAAGTCCAAAGATGATGCAAAGTTTGGACTAGGTTATATACCATATTGAAATGCAAACTTCATGCTCTAAGTAATTTTTTTCTATTATTATTCTATACCTGTGTAAAAAAGAAATATTACAAGTTCCTATGTCGTAAACTTACCAAGCAATTTCTCTAAATTAATCTACTAAGTTTATCAACATAACTTTAATTAAATGATCTCATTAATGTGAAATACGAAAATGAAATCTGTAAAAACTGTAAGCCATTGATTATATTTAATAGGTAACCTGTTAAAAAATACTAATAGAAACTAGTTCTATTAGTCCCTATGTGGTATTTGACAGTGTTTTCTATAAGTGTCTGATAGTTCACAAATGGAATACCCGTTTTTAATTGGATGAATTAAGATTAATAGATAGAAAGATCTATTTCTTTATATAGTATATCTACTTCTCTATTAGTACACGGCGAAAATTTTTTTATACAATTTATCAAATATGTAATAAATTTTATTCAACATATATAATGCGATGACAAGAGTAAGATCTTGCAAAGAATTAGTACACATTCATGAAAAATTCTTCAAAAAATCAATAATTTTTAATTAAAAGTTGAGTTTTTAATTAAAAATTGAGATGTTTAGAAAATCTTGCTCTCGTCACCGCATTACTAAAATTGAACAAAATTTATTACATATTTGATAAAATGTATTACAATTTTTTTCGCCGTATACTTATGCATTTTTGACAGTGGTTTCTATAAGAATTTTTTAACTGGGTAGTAGATATATTTATCCATACTATGGCCAAAGTAGCATTTTTTTCATTAACGAATAATTAAAATAATATTATAGTAATTTTGAATAAAAATATTAGGATACCTTAACATGATTTTCTCTTGTTGCTGGAAAAAATCCAAAGGCTGTAACATATATTGGTTTTAAACATTGATTGTGAATAATATAATATATTTTATTCGCCTTTGGCGATAATTGGTACCATCGCGAACAGTAACTGTAATTTTATTAAAAAATATATTACACATGGAAAGAAAACTTGTATAGTTATTTTTTTAAATAACTTTTCAAAATGTAGAAGAATATTTCAAGTGTGAAAATAATTTTATAATTTCATAAATGAATATAAATATATTCTTGAACAACCAGTTTTGTTGATTCATATAGATGTTTAGTTGTGGTATTTCAAAGTTTAGCTAAATTAGCCAAATTGTTTAGTTAAGGCATCTTCACTAAACTTTCTGATCGCATGAGCCAAACTTTTACCCGAATAGCATTTTGCTGGCATATGTTAGCATAATTGCGGCAGCTGCGTCATAATATTCTTAGCTCAAGATGCAATTAAAATGGTAGTATTTTGTTAGCATTATGTAAGCATTATGCAGGCATATGTGTTTTCATTATTTATATGCTAGCATTTAGCAATCTTAAAGCTACCAAAAACAACTGAATGTTGCTTAAGCATCATTTTGCTATTAGGGTAGTTGCGTAAATTTGAATTTCGCGCATAAGGAGAGAATTTCCTTTTATTTTCCATGGTGCGAACGATATTTTTCATCACAAGGGAGCAGAAAATGCAGTTTCCTTAAAACTCCCTAGAGATAGAAACTGTATTTTCTGTCATTGTGAGGCGAAAAAGAATATTATATATATCTTTTCGTTACTCGGGGAGGGAAATATCATTTTCCTCCCCGGGGGAGATTTAGGAAAGTGGCTTTTTATCCTCCCTCGTAACGAAAAATATAGTATGCAATATGGGAGATGATCGGAAATTCGTTTCCGATCTCATCTCCCTTGTTGCGTAATATACTATTTCAGTCGTGCGCAGCGGAGAAAGTTGGAACTAACAGCGCTCTCGTACCGAAAGCTTCGCTTTCGGTACTCGATGCGTGTTTGTTCCAACTTTCGCTCCGCTGCGCAAGACTGAAAAACATCGTATCGGCCTCGGGCGCAGTGGCGTCCTCGGACGTAATATACTATTATTATACAAAAATTCTCATTTTACCAAGAATCTAGTGCAGTGTCACCCATATCTGTACAAACTTGACCCATAGAGCAATATAATAAATTAGCAGCAAAAATATTTAGTGCTCGTATAGCGGAATTCATTATTATCAATGGATTATCTAAGTTAATTTGTAACTATAAGGTTATAGTAATATTCATATATTTTTTATTTACAAATTAATATGATAAATTGATTAATATGTAAATACTAGAACAAAATAATTAATTTTCAATTATTCGGATTTACATATAACAAAAGCGAAAACATTTATACTATTCAAAATAAATTATTATATATCTTTTTATTCTTCTGTTTTATTCCAATTTGATTATTGGAGTAATAACTATATTTTATAACTATATAATCATAATAAAATAGAAATTACCTTACTTCATACAAAGCAGCAGACAGTGCTACTGCATTTTGAATAACCCCAACTAATAAAACGAATCGTAGATATTGTTCTGACTTTAGCATGTATCTGAAAAATATATCTGCGTTTCAGAAATATTTAAATAATAAACGTTCATATATTTCACTCTGTATCAATAAATTTCTTATCGCTAAATTGACATCCTATTCACACATTTATTACAAAACCTGACTACACAAAATAAATGCAATGAAAGGGATAGGCAGAAATATTAATGAGTTTCGGCAATTTCAATACTAGAAATCAATTATTTCAATACTAAAAAGAAATAACTTCATTTTTTTCGACACTGTTCGCAATATTAAATTAAGCCGACAAATGGAGCGAAATATATTATACTCAATTTTTAACATGTTGACATGACCAGAAATTTCTCAATTTTTGAAAAGTTGAAAGATTGCGCAGCTCGATCTTAATTGTTAGTTATGTTTCACATTTCTGCATTTCTGTTATGTTTGTATAATCAAGAATCTATAAATGATCAAACATTTACAAGCGAAAATTATCGAAAAAGAGTTGTAAGAAATAAAAACTTATAAGATGAGAAGGATTTCGAGAAAGAAGATAGGTAAGTAAATAATAAAGTAATAAGCGGGAACGAAAAAAGAAAAACAAATATAACCTCAAAATAAATATATTAAATAAAAAATTGGTGTTATTAAGAAATGTAGTAAATATACTGAATAACAAATATTTCTCGTTATCATTAATTAAACAATAATGTTCAGATAATGTTCAACGGACGATGAAAAAAGAGACAAGATTAAGTCTGCAACAAAAGTTGAAGTTTTTGAAGCAATTTCAAGAGGGAACAACAACATGGAGATTTGGGAAAGGTTAGGATGTCTGAGGTCGAAGATACAAATTTCGATAAGAATTTATACAAATAGTTCCTGCAAAAACGATGTCGAGGAGAACCTCTATCTGGCCCCTACTAAAAAAAGGCTTTAAAATTGAACTTAAAATTGGGAGATTCAGATTTGTTTACTGCTAGTGATGGTTATTGCGATAAATGTAAACAATGTAATGTATACAATATCAAATAAAATGTATTTGACAATGAAAGGTGAAAAATTCCCCAATGATCACGATAGTAGTACAGCATTTAGAAGAGAATTAAAAACATTTATCAAACAAAGGCAATTGAAATCAGAAAATATATACAATGCTGGCGAAAAGGATTTAGCTTTTAAAGCTCCATCAAGAACTTTAGCATCTGCCATTGAAAAAGAAACAGCAGGCAGAATAGTAGATAAAAGTACATATATATTCACATAATTGTGATACTTCATAATTAAATTTTCAACTTAAATGTTTGATAATAATGCTGAAACTCTGCATCTGCAAATCAGACAAAACGTCAGCTCATATGAAGCATTTAAGCAACTTTCAGTCTGCATAAAAAACCCAAACAACCACAATTTTTGTAGTGAGTTAACGGTGAGTTAACTGTGAATTCTCATGTAAATCACAAATTAGTCACATGGGATTTACTTGATATGCACATTTTCCTACTCAGTGTGAGCTAATTGTGAGTCACTGTAATTAAGTCATAGCTTACTCCCAATAGGATCACAGTGACCTCACAGTTAGTTCACATGTTAATTCACAGTGGCCACACAGTGAGTTCACTGTAACTTGACTGTGACGGTCTCTAGCCATTATATAAATATAAAAAGATTTATCTTTTCACATTCATATAATACCAATATTGAATAATATAAAAAATAAGCTTTAACTACGACTAAAATCATTATTTTAATGATTGGTTAAAGATATTTATGAAGTTTTTATAGAATTAAATAAAATAATTAAATAAAATAAATAATTAAGTTATTATGGCTAGAGAACATCACAGTTAAGTTACAGTTAAATCACATTTGAACTCACTGTGAACTCACTATGAAGCTACTGTGAACTCACTGTGAGGCCACTGTAAACTCACTGTGAAATAACATTTGAACTGACTCTAAGGTCACTGTAAACCTATTGCGAGTAAACTATGACTTAATTACAGTGACTCACAAATAGCTCACACTGAGTAAGAAATTGTGCACCGTTAACTCACTACAAAAATTGTGGTTGTTTTGGAGGATACAGGATACGATTATAAAAACAAAGATCTGTTGTAATAATCCTAATATTAGCTCTTTTATGCAAGCAGTCAAAAGGACGGAAGGCGAATAAAGGATAATATAGTTGACAAAATTTGAACACTTTATTTTATGTTGTACGGTTTATATGTTACTATATTTTTATACGTTTGACTGCAAAGCTCTGTTTCATCAACATGTCCTGCTTTTTTCCTATTATGTGCAGTGAAGATAGATGACCTGGTTTTGTGGGTAGGAGAAAAATTAAATCTACAACACACTTGCGAAAATGCAAAAAATAATGAAAATCAATTTGACAATGACAACAATTCATATGATGTACGCATTTGCACACTGGTAAACTAGTATACTGGTACACTAGTAAACTAGTATACTAGTATCGGTGTACGTGTGACAAATGAACGGCTTGAAGTTGTCGATGTCATTTTCTGAATACTTATAGTATGCCAACTAGCATGTATAGCATATACATTATCACGAATTCTAGCCCCCACGGTTATGTTGTTTGAGCTCCCGCAAGTTGCGGGAGTTCAAATAACATATCTCTGACGTGTCAGTCACGCGTCAGAAATATTGGCATAGCGTAAAGGAATTTTTCAATATATGATTCGATACGTCTTGATTCCTATATGGTATGGTACGTTTTCCTATAACTCTAGCAAATATTGATCAATCTTTTTTTTGCGTTTAAAGATCAACTAAATCTCTTCAAAATAAATCAAATGAAAATATTAATTAATAAGAAAAGATAAGATGTTGAATTTCAACTTTGCATTTGTTGAGATTACACATTGTTATTATTGAAATTGCAGAATTTCAGTATTTGTCTGTCAATCATTTTTATTGTATTTATTTATTGAAAGTCAGTAATATTTTACTGGTTTCAAGAAATGTCTTTTGTATATGTTTGTATATGTTTGTATATATTTGTATTTTATGTTTGTCGAAACATTAAAAAACAGGCTTTAAAAAGTGCTACTAAAGAATTTTATAATGAAACATAATTTCTTGCCGTTTTTATAATAAATTAAAAGTCTTAAAAAATCATTGTTAAAAATGCAGTCTATAATCTAAGATATATAAATGTTGCTTTTCGTATAAGTAAAATGTAATAGGTTTAGTAAAAAATAACATGCAATTTTTGTAAAAGACTTGAACCTAAAATTGTTTAAATGTATTTTAATACAATAATTCATATCAGCAATAGCTTTATCTTCGCTGAAGTATGTCTGTTCGTTAATATAAGTTACGCCCATATATTGCAAATTTGACCTGTACAAAAACAAATATGTGTATATAGTTATATTTTGTCTGAAATTCGTAAATTTACTAAAAAATGAACATTTCAGTATAATAACATTTGATAACTAAAATAAAAATGCTCAAAAGTCATCAAAATTAAAAATTTTTAAATCTTGATTTGTCATGGGTTACTGAGTTACATAATATGATTGACTTTAAGCCTTTTTCAAATCCTTAATTCTTACCCAAGAATCTCACATAATGCACTCCAATGACATGTGCATAAAATAATAGTAAAGATAAATTTTAATAATAGATTTGTGAAAATGAATTGAAAGACGACATAAATTGCATATAATAAAAGCATTTGATCCTCCAAGTATTCATTTAATGATGTATGATACATTGGTGTAGATTCTCTCGGCTCTTCCAGGGGTCTTAAATAATCCATTATTTCAGGAACTAATGATAAATATAATAATGCTAGTACAGATGAAAGAAGGACTTCTGCAAATGTGTATTATTCCTTAATTCAACTATAATAATTATTTTTTATTTTATTTTATTTACTTATTACTTATTATTTAATTAAAATAATAAAAAAATCTTTTCTTATACATTATTGTATGCAAAATTAGTAATAAAACAAACTTCCGGCAATTGAATGCAATTTTCTACACAATAAAGCATATTTAATTAAGGATTCCTTTTCTCTATCGTATTTGCAATTGTACCAATTAATATTGATTGTTTCATATAAATAATTTAACTAAATATTGGAAAAAAAACTTTTTATTGTATAATTATTAAAATTTAAAATTATTTTTGTCAAAAACTATTATTGTTCACATATTCAGTCTTCTAAAATTCTTTAATAAGGAGGTTGAAAGTCTATTCTCCGTAATCTTCACATTAATAAATGTTTTCTAATTTTAACTCAAATTTAACATCCTTAATTGATGCAAATATTACATCAATTGCAAATTTATTTAATTGTTCTTATTTGTATTATCACGCGGTGATGCATGTTTCACCGCGTAGGCTTCCGCGGGGCAAGGCGGCAAATAATGACAAAAATAGGATCGCCGAACGAACAAGTTTGAACAAAAATTTCGAAGCGATGGAACCGATGAACGAACAAAAAGAAGGGAAAAAATTAGCTACCCACGAAAAAAAAAAAACAAAAAAGCGCGGCTACTTGTTGAATTTCGAACCATGTTGGTTCGAAATATTGAATTCCGTCCTCCATCGCCAGACATATTGGTGACCCTGCAAGCTTGGGGGATAGAGACCCATAGGTAACCATCTGCCATAGTTATTTCTACTCTCGACGACCCATCAGACTTGGTGGTTTCGTCCTTACAAGCTTGGCAAGTGAGGCTTGTTCGGAAAAAATTTGAGGTATCAGAATAATATCCGGGCCAATAATATAGCTGACATAGTTTCCGAAAAGTGTTTTCTATTTTCAAGTGTCCGAAAGTGGGCACTTGGTGGGCCTGGCTAAAGATCTGGGATATGGAGATCGGTCATCATGGCCGGGGTCACGTGTCAACCAGTCCATCAGGTGCTGCCTAGTTTCTAGCGGCAGACTATAAATCAAAGTTTTGTTCGCTCGGCAATGCTTGCGCGGATCCATAACATATCGGGTACAGTGTTTATGTCTATAATAGATATATTAATTTCATCCTCCTTAAGATTTTTAATTTTTCTTTCATCCTCGCAAAATTCTGAATCTTATAGCCTCAAGGTTTCATCTCAAATCATATATATTTACGTACCTTTTTGTAAGATACAAATGTATTAATATCAATACACCATATGGTTAATTCAATACTTATTTCAAAAAACGTTGGTATTACGTTACGTATATCTCCCTTATAATTTACAATATACGTACCCTTTGTAACCATGAAAATGCAAAAAAACACTTTTTAAATTTGATTAATTTTTCATGTTTATAATTTATTATAGTTTACAATAAAGTAACCAATCATTCAAAATGAAACGAATTCGTCAATTCTATGAAGTTGGCAATAAAGATTACACAAATGAGGGTTCTTATATTAAGGTAGGTGATTTTTTTCGTTAAGTTAATTCGAATAGTAAACTCAATAAAACGTTTTACATTATCTTAATTATACAAATTAATTATTTATTCAGTTAGTTATAAATCCATATACCAAATGCTACACTTTTAAATTAGTATATTTACAATTTGGTCAATTGATATGTTTTATTAATATCCCTAGTAATATCCCTAAGGTATATAGATTGATAAGTTGAATGTAAAAAATCATTTTAATTTATCTTTAATCCTCGACTTTATTATGGTTTAATTTTCGGTTTTTAAAAACGTTACGCATGAACATAGCTGTAAGTCGCCTTCATTGGTATACAGCAACTTTATTTATTGGGACTAGGTTAAAAGCGCGTTGCGCGATTCGTTGTTTTCTATTTTTCAATAATAATAATTATAATAATAATATAATTATAATAATATAATAATAATAATAATAATAATAATAAATATCTTCTAATTTCAATTCAAATTAGAAGTAATATGTTTTTTGAAAACATTTTTGAAAAAAATTTATTGCATTTCTTAAAATGTCAAGTCACTGGTAAAAATTATTGTATGTTTTATCTTATTCCGTAACTGCTGTTTGTAAGAAAAATCCTTATTCTTACAGTAAATGGCTTATTGTAAGGGAATTGGCAGCACTGAAATGAAATAATGAAAAATGGGTCTTTCTTTGTTACGAGCATGTAGAAAATATACCCATTACTGTAAGTAATGATTTTTCTTACAAACAGCAGTTACGAAATAAGAGCCCAGACTTCAGGAAACAGTGTCGAAAGTGAAGTTAAATCCATATCGAAGATTCAATTCGACACACGGCTGCAACTTCACTCGTGTCACCTCCTTTTTCGTTTTAAGATTAGAGTATAAAACTGTCAGACTTGAACAGCGATCATCATTTGACACTACGCGCGTTTGGATATTTTAGTTTACGTAAATTTAAGACTAATCAGATTTGATTTTTTTAATTAATGACTATACCATTATTTTTTTTATTTTAACCATAACAATCAGGCGACTAATTTTATCTGTGAACATTAAAAAAAATTGTGTTCAAATATATACTTGATAGTTGTTCTTTTTTCCTTTTTGGACATCTAAGCAACATAGTGTCCGTGCTTTTTACTTTTCTAAAGTGTATATATTAAGTTCCTAAATTACACAACATGAAACTATAATAAAATCGTTAGGTTAAAAATAATTTAATTGATTTTTTACATTTAATCTATCAAAAAATATACGTTAATTCAAACTTCACCATTTATAGAGGTGTCATAATAGTTCTGTAAATGCGACCCAATGTGTTGGGTCTTTTTGTTACCGGAAGAGTTTTGGTGTGGAAGGCATTTTCATTGCTTATTCGAATGCCGGGCATCTTTGGAAAAAATAATTTCAAAACGGAATTCATTTCTGTTTTGGAATTTAATTCAAGGTGGAAATGATTTTTAACGACAGAGGAATTTAAATGAAATGTATTAAGAAAATATTTCCTTGTCGGTTATATAAGTCCTTCAAAAATTTTAAATAAAAGTTTTGTCATTTCTTTCTTATTAATTAATTATTTATTTACTAGCTGAAGACCCGGCTTTGCCCGGGCAAACCCAGGACTATACTATATATGGACCATATATAAACTATATATGTGTTACGGGCAATGTCCGAAGTCGGGCATTGTCGACAATGCCCAAAATGGTAGCTAGTTATTTCAACATTGCCCAACTCTTCTTGGGCAATGTGTACTATACTTTTTCAAAACAAATGAACGTGAAATAATACAAATGGAATGTTCCAATTCTAATCGATTTTGATCAGTTTAGTTCGTGTACTGTTAAAATATGGATTTTAAAAGAAATTTTGATGAAAAACTTAGCTTATTAATTAAAGCTAAACGCGATGACAATAGTTTT
>JABFPJ010003627.1:0-15661 GCA_022817425.1 Gryon sp. ZL-2020
ACCCCCTATTGTGAAATATCACAAATTTGACCTTTTATATTGCAACAAGAGGGAAACTAAAAACTAAACTAAACTAAGCCAAATGCAAAACATACAAACATTTATGTCTCATACAGACAATAGTTGACAAATTTAAGTTACATTTCGTTCAATCACAATGGTAGGAGTTTTCAAAACAGTGACACATTCACATCTCTTTTGTGAATTGCAGATATTCAATTTTAACTGATAAGTCAAGGGTATGAGTGCAAAAAGGAAAAACAGAAATTTAATGTGTGTGAGTTAGAGAAAAATAGAAATAAAGTGTCAGAATTGATAATTTTTGTTTCAAAAGTAGCTTATTTAAATTTTTGTAACATCGTTTCTCATAAAATAAATTAGTTCCATAGCACAGAATTCGTTAAAAAAATTTTCTATGAAATCATTATATGTTGAAAGTAGGAACTTCACATATACTTTAATTCTCCGACAATTTATTCGAACATTCAAATTTCCACCAGCGGCTAACAGGCCACTCATGACTAACGGAGTTTTTCGATGTGGGCGTCTACCTTACCGAGCGCAGAAAAGTCCCCTTCGGTACAATGTAAAAATCTACTTGTGTTGCCATGCGGATGAGTCAAAGAAGTATCTCCTGAGCTTACGAGTTGAATATGATATTTTTGCTTAAACGAACGGGAAACTAGTTTCCCCATCAAGTCTTTTCCGCACGATATAAAATAGACGCAGACACTGAAAAAACAGTTCTGTTACCCCAAGAGCACAAGAACTATATTTATAAACGGTAAGTTACCCACCGCACGTACAGACAAATACCGACTTACCGAATGCGGGTCGCCTTAATCTTCGTCCACTGGATCGGCTTTCGTTGCACTTGTTACATACGACGTAAAACACACAGAAAACAAAATAAAAGTTGAAATTCAGATAAACTAAAAAGTGAAGTACACAAAAATCTAAAAATAATCAAGCAATGATGTTTAAAATATATTAAACTTTATTTTAGTAAAATCGGATAATAAACTTGAATAAATATATTCATAATACTATTGCTAAATGTACTCTCAATATAAGGTACTGATATAAAAAAATATGAGCAAGATTACTTGTCTATTTTACTTAAGGAATCTTCAATTCGAGGAGTGAATTTAGAATGGAGGCTAATTTATCAATCAAAATGGTTAAGTGCATTAACTTAGTTTACATTACAATTTTTTCTCCAAAAGACTTTAAAATTTTGACTTATAATTCAGCTACTTGGCGCTCTGCTGATAAAAATCTATGGAATGCCTTCAAACTTTTTCTTCAGTGAAGCTATTTTTCATTCTGAAGAATGTTTAAAAATTTCGGTGATATAGAAAGTAAAACGCGTCATAAATGTATACATAAATATTTAAATTTATAATATATAAATCAAAAATATGACTTCTATATTACTTACTAAAAAAATATGACTTACTATATACTATCAGCTTATGTCATCATTTAATTTTCCATATATACATTGCATCATCCATTCGTTCTATTATATGTAAAGTTTATTAAAACTGTCATTTTTCCAAGATGCAAATCATTAAGTCTTTATTTGATCATAGATGCCTTTTATCTCAGTATTTAAATATCAGTCATAACATATCTATTTGTTCTTGTATATGATATTTTGTTACATCTCAAGATTTAAATAATCACATTCGTTTTTTGTCATATTTTTAATATATAATATTTGCATACCATTATTAATATAATTACCTTGGTTTAAATTTTAGTATAATTTTACGTAATCGTTGTATCAGTTCACAATATATGTACATTTTTACAGTTGTCTTTTTTTACAGTTTCATTTTATTTTATTTCCATGCCACCCTCGTTTCATTCATGATACAGTCACTTGACTGAATCATTTACTTTAGTAAATGAATCCAACAATTTTTGTATCTTCCTTATTTATGTTGTATAAAATTTGATTTGGATATGCCTTCTCGGCAGATTGGGCACTGTATCGAATGTGACAATTCGTTACATGTTTTACAATAACATGCATGTTTACAAGGCTTGAACAAAATATTGTCATATTCTGTAAAGCATGCCGCACATCTACCACGATCTATTTGATTTTACTAATTGTAATATATTATAGTAATTTCTTTTGTATAAACCTCTAATGGCCGAAAGTATTAGTATAATTAAGTATAAAAAGTATGTTATTGAAGTATGTTACTATAAATTTGTCATTAACGAAACATTAGAGAACTGAGAGAGTAACCAATTAACTGAAATAAAAAGAATGATAAAATGCAAATAATATAAGATGGTAATCGCAATAAAATAATAGTAGTGCACACATGTTAATCCTTAAATTTACTTAACACTTTGCGCGTTGTTTTGAAAAGTAGCATGAAGCGCCTTACTCTAAACTCTAAACCAAAGCCAGAGTAGTGGGATTCCGAAACTTCTCTTCCTTCGCCTTTCCTTCACCTTCACTTTTCACTATTCAATTTTCGTTCTACAGACCAATGTGATTGGTTACAGTCGTTCACCTGCCGGTGCAAGTTTAACGTTAAATGTAAATTTAACGTTACGCCGGTGCAAGTAAATTAAAGTAACGTTAAATGTAAAACAGCGTGAACATTAATCGGATTTAGGTGAAAGTTTCTTTATGAAAACCAATTGTGTATAACTTTGACAATCAGTAAGTATTACTATTCTTGCTCATTTGATAATCTTCTTTGTATATTATATTGAATAATTACCCTAATAATCATATTAACATAAAATTTGTGTTAACCAGTGTCCATAATTTTATGTAAATTTAACGTTAACAGATTTAAGTAAAATTTAACAAACTTTACGTAAACATTATGTTAACAATATATATTGATTAAAATGAAACTATTTTTTTGTTGATGATTTTATGAATAACTGGTAACATAAAGTTTAACTGCAACATCGATTAAATTTTTAATTTTTAAATTTTATTAATTGTATACTTTTTTATATTTATTTTGTTACAAATAAATGAATTCATTCAAATACAAGAAATTAATATCAATAAATATTAAATTACAATGAATAAATATCAGTAAAATGTACTTATTAATTATAATTTATTAGTTATTAATTATATTTTATTTAAACGTTTTTTATATGGAGCATGTTAACATTTTGTTAACATCAATTTTATCTACAATTGCGGACACCTCCTTACAATAATTTTCCATAAAACTTATACATTTTTATGTGTTATCAGGGCTAGCTCTATCCTTTTTGCTCTTATATACCTAAAGAATCACCCTAATGTTCTATACGAAGTAAACACTGCATTTAATTGAAAGACTACACTAAGTGAAACTACAGATTTGTATATAATGTAAATTTATAAATAATGTATTTTATTAACTTTATTTAGTGATTAGTTTTAAACTATTTGTTATTTTACTTATTGTCTTTTATTTATAAAATGATGGCCTAAGTTGGACCTTAGCATATATTTAAATGTGTTATGTTTGTATCAGTACTGTAATTATGTTACATAATACTATGTAACAATGTTGCATCAGTCTAAATTACAAGCAGAATACTAATCATTATTAATTAATAGCTATGATTTGGCCATTTTTTGGCCCAATTATTTAATATTTTTGATAAGGTAGCCTCAATTGGGCCTGGAGAGGTTCATAAATGTATTACTTGAAAAATCTGCAACTTGGGGAGTGGATCTACAATTTATTTGTAGATCCAGTAATGGATCTACAAATAATAATAAATATGTAGTGGATCTACAATAATAATTTATTAACTAACATGGTTAAGTACATTAGCTAGCTTTAAACGTCAAATAATAAAAAACTAAACTCCAAAATTATGAAACTAAAACCTAACAAAAATAATGTATACAATATAAAAAACATGAAAAAATAAGTTTTAGTTAGTTTCGTTAGTTTTGTTAATCTTGTTAATTTTGCTAGTTATACCGTTATACATACTTCTTAGTTTCATTAGTTCTGATAGTTTCGTTAGTTTCGATGAAAAATAAAAAACTTGGCGCGAATCATAATCGTTTGTATGTTACATTATATATGTTGTAGAGGTTAATACTAAATTCAAGTCATGGTTCACACCAATTTTTTTATTTTTCATCGAAACTAACGATGATGTTCACCGAATTATCGGAACTAATGAAACGAAGCAGTATGTATAACTGTATAACTAGCAAGGTTAACAAGATTAACAAAACTAACGAAACTAACAAAATCTTATTTTTACATGTTGTTTATATTGTATATATTTTTTTCATTACTTATTTTTGTTATTTAGTTTCATAATTTTGTAGTTTAGTTTTCTATTATTCAACATCTAAAGCTAGCTAATGTACTTAACCATGTTAGTTAATAAATTAGATTTTATTGTAGATTCACTCCCCAAGTTGCAGATTTTTCAAGTAAAATTTGTGAATGTACTTGACTATATTTATTGATATCAATACCTTATATTTAGAAAAATGTTCATTTTTTCAAATTGTATAGATTTTTTTCCAATTTTGCTTTTATAAGGTTCGAATTGAAATAAAATTTTACATTAGATTAAATATTTGAATTCAGAAAGTTGAATATTTTTAGACGTCATTGTTTTTGATTTTTTTGTACTTGGCCTTTACTTTTCAGTTTTACTGAACTTTCATGTTTTATATCAGTTAACTTTTTCAATTATAAAAGAATGATGTATTTATCGATCGTTTATATTAAGGTCTCGTATGCATTCCAAAAGCTGTCAATACATTGATTATAAGCTCATTAGATTCAACCATCGTCCCAATAACTTCCCATAAGCTTCTTATTAGCTTTCCATATGCTTATTATCAAGATCTCATAATTATCCCTTAAACATTCTATTAAAATCCAATAAACAACGCATTCCAGCATTGCATATGCATTCCATAAGCACCTAATAAATATCTCATAAGCATTCTATAAGCATCTCATTACTATCCCATAAGTATCCCATAAATATCCCACAAGCTTCCCATAAGAATCCTATGAGCATCCCATAAGCATTCCATAAAAGAGCCATAAACTTCTCTTAAGCATACCGTGAGCTTCTCATAAGTATTCCATAAGCATCCCATAAGCATCCCATAAGTATCCCATTAGCTTCCCATAAGCTTTCCATAACGTTCACATAAGCAAACTATAAGTATCCCATAAGGTTCCCATAAGTATCGCATAAGCATCCCATTAGTAATAAATAAGCATGCCATACGCATCCTATATGTATCCCATAAGTATTCCTTAAGCATCCCGTAAGTAATCCATAAGCTTTCCATAAGTATCCCATGAGCAACCCAAAAGTATGCCATAAGTATTCCATAAGCTACCTATAAACTTTTCATACCGTTCCCATAAGTCTCGTAAGTATCCCTTAAATTTTCCTTGACCTACCCATAAGTATCACGTAATCATTTCGTAAGTATCCCATAAGCTTCTCATAAGCTTTCCATAACGTATATCCCTTAAGTATCCTATAAGGATTTCATAAGTATCCCATAAGCTTTCTTTAACTTTCTCATAAGAATCCCATAAGCATCCGATAAGTATCTTATAAGCAATCCATAAGTATTTTATAAGTATCATATAAGCTCCCCATAAGCCCTACATAACTTTCCCATAAGCATTCGATAAATAACCCATAAGCTTTTCATAAGTATCCCATAAGCAACCTAAAAGTATGCCACAAGTATCCCATAAGCAACCTAAAAGTATGCCATACGTATTCCATAAGATTCCCATAAGCTTTCAATACCTTTCCCATAAGCATCCCATAAGTATATTATAAGTATCCCTTAAGCTTCCCATAAGCTTTCCATAACGTTGCCGTAACGTTAAAATATCCCGTAATATCACTTAAACTTTTCCTTAACCTTCCTATACGTATCACATAAGCATTTCGTGAGTATCCCAGAAACTTCCCATAAGATTTCCGTAACCTTACCATAAGCATCCCATAAAAATCTCATAAGCATCCCATAAGTATCCCATAAGCATCGAATAAGTATCTCATGAGTATCCCATAAGCTTTCATGAGCTTTCCATAACGTTCCCATAAGCATCTCATAAGTATCCCATAATCTTTCCATAAGCATCCAATAAGCATCCCATAAACATTACATAAGCATCTCATAAGCATCCCATAAGCTTCCTATAAGCTTCCTATCAGGTTCCCATAAGCTTCCTATAAACTTTCCATAATTAACTTTAAGAATATTTCGGCCTTGTTCTGGCCTCACTAGGTCATAGTAGTAAGAAATTGGCCATAATTATGCCATAGCAGGCTCACTGATACATAGCACTATGAAATAATAAACAATTTAATATAAATGAATTACAAAATAATTGATGGCATTTGTTTGCCATGTTTTAATCTCATTACCTAGTACTAGTAACTTATTGGCCATAACTATGCCATGACAGGCTCACAGATAAGCTGTTATATTGTTAAAATCATTCGTATGGTACAATTTGTCGTATAATGATTGTTTAAAGCAAATAATTGGCCATATTTGATCATTATAATCCAGCCATTTTTTTGACCTTATTGTCTTTTATTTATTAACTGTTGACCAAAGCTGGACCTTAGGATGTATGTAAATGTGATATGTTTATATCAGTACTGTAATTCTGTTACATATTACTATGTAACAATGTATCAGTCTGAAATACAAGCAAAATACTTATCATTATTGATAGCCATGATTTGGCCATTCTTTGGCCTAACTATTTAATATTTTAGAAATGGTGGTCTCAATGAGTCCTGTAGAAGTTAATAAATATATTATGTTTGTATATGAACTGTAATTATGGTACATATTATCATATAACATTAATGTATTAGTCTCAATTACTCGTCCGGAGACTAAATATAAAGAAGAAAAAGAAGAAGAAGAAGCAGAAGAAGAAAACGACATTTCGTAATTTGCGTTGCTTGAAGTTAAGATTATTTATTTAACAAACGACAATCGTTGCCATGGCCTATTCAGAGACACGGTAGTGTCTCTGGCCAACTGCAAAGAAAAACCTTCTTTTTTGTTCCGCGAGGAGTACCTCGTCTCTTTTCAGAAACAAACAAGTCCCAGTTGTTGACATTAAAAAGCAGTAATAAATAATTGAAAATTTATTGTTTATTTTGTGTCATTCTATAGCCTCCATCGAGTAGATGAGAAAACAATTTTTTGATTTTGGTCCATTATGTGCTGAGATATGGAGGCTTAAAAATCGACGTTTATTTGGCATACGTCGTTTTCTTCTTCTTCTTTTTTCTTTCTTCTTATTTTTCTCCAGTCTAAGCTCGAATCTATGTTTGAACATGTTTATTGTTATTGAACGAGATCAATCTTATGCTTAAAAAGGTATTATTAACGCATAAGTTGGCGAAAATATTTCTGATCTCTTTGTTTATCAACAAAAATGCCACTCGGTTATCTTTCTTCGTCGGTCGAAATGACCGATGCGTGCCCACTTACGGTTTAACAAATTGTAATATAATTATGATTTAGACACTATAAGATAATATCTTATCCATGAGCCTCTTATGTCGTAGTTATGGCCAATGAGTTAATAGTTGTTGCTAATCAGAGCAAAACCTTGACAAAAAAGGTTATAGTTATTTTGCAGTTTAGTTATACTAATACAGTTATTATATGATTGTAAAGTAAATTTGTGAGCCTGTAATGGCCTAATTATGGCCACTTTATTACAAAGTACGATTTAGTAAGGCCAAAACTTGGCCCAAGCTTCAATAAAGTAACTTATGGGAAGCTTATGGGATGCTTATGAGAAGATTATACGATGCTTATGGGAAGCTAATGGGATGTATATGAGATGTTAATGGGAAGCTTATAGAAAGTTTATCGGAAATTTATGAGATGTTTATGGGAAGTAACTTAACTTGCGGTAAATCCTGTGTAATACAGGAAGAATTAAAAATTCTTGTTGATACATGAAAGTAGAAGTTGTAGAACATACTTAAACTAAAACTGATTTATACATTTTGATTTGTGAACAACTTACTCCACTTATAGGTAATTTAATGTTTTTTAATGGAATTCTCACTTTAATAGATAATTAAAGTGATAACTAATAACTAATGAGTGATCATAGTTGACTGAAATCCTAAATCTAATAATACTCTGCACTTATGCAGTCTTCCATCCACATCTGCTACATAAACTTGTGTTGTGGAAAGTATAACGTGTGTTTTTGATTAGACGTAAAATATGTTACAATTTGTAGTTTTTCTTAAAATCCTTGATCTTTTATTATTTGTTGATTTGTTGTTGTTATTAATATGAACTTGTTAATGTTGATTAGTTACTCATGATTCAAAAACTCTTTATTTTGTCACTGAAACGATTTAGAGTATTATATACACCATCACTTTTCTTGCACTTTGAAAAGTCAAACTTAAATTTCATTATCAACCTTTTCTTTTCATATCTATTTTTTAGAAAATCTCAAGCTATGGTATATCTTGCATCAATAAAGCAAATATAAGTTTTAATACATTGTCTTTTGATAATTCTCTTAATAAATGAAATTTTTGTACATTCGGCAGATTTTGATTGTGAACTTCCTCTGTACATGCATCTTTAAAAGCGAGACAATGTTCATATTTCCCATGAAACGGTTGTATGGTTAACGATGAAAGCTTAACCTTTAAACCGTCATTAGTTTGAATATTTTTTTGATTATTGTTTTAAATATTACATAATAACTGAAGTTGTGCTTGTAAAAGTTATTGTATTTGACTTGGCTAGGCTTGACATGGTTCTTGTTGTGCTAACGATTTTAACTTTGTACGAGCTTTTCCTATTGCTTCATAATACATATTTTCATATTTGTCACTATCTTGCATGTACATTGTTAAATCTTTTTTTATTTTTCAAACTAATAGCGGTTCTATTCTTGACTGCAATTCTTCAAAGTACTTCCAAAACACTTAAAACTTGTCACATCTTTCTTTCAATTCGCTGAATCGATTTTGTGAACATTCATTAGTAAAATTTCTAAAATTGGTTATTTTTCTTTCTGATGCAGTTATTTATGATTTTAACTTTTTTGTTTCTTCTATTATATTTTCCATTACGACTACTTAACTTTTTTAATTATGACGTAACTTCATTTGACATATGTTTTTCTTAATTTTAAAGTGAATTGTATTGTTTCCTTTTTTTTGTTTTATTATTCAAATTGTAAAATTACAAATATTTATTTTATTTTGAATTATTTTTTAATAATAATAGTGTTATTGAATTATAAAATATTTGTATTAAATAACAGTTCTTTAAAATAATTATTTTTAAATTTCCTCCTGAAGATATTATAACTGCTCGCAATTATAATGTGTAACTGGTTTTTTAAAATTCATTTAAACTTATGCGAATATATAAAATTTGTATATAACATCTAAAAATATCTTTAAAATAAATGATTGATTAAGCATATAATTCATTACGAACATCGTATGATGAGAATAAAAATTAGAAATCATATAAGCATGTGCTTGAGAGTATAACATAAGTTACAATATAAAAGGTGATGATGTAAAATTTAACCCGCATATTATTCTAATTTGAGATTGTCTAACGTGCTGTATCAGGCGCGAAAAGCTGCATGAAGATTATACGAAGGGCGGACGGTGGTCACTTGATCGGCATTTCATGTAAATGTGATGTCGTAAACAACGCGAACAAGTCACCACAGTATGAGCTTGATTTTCAGACTTGCACCACTCTCCCTTTTTCTCAGCAGTGCACACACGTACATCGTTTGTACGCACACAAACAAATGCAAATCTTGTTCTATCACCCGCTGTACAAACGGAGCCGATGTTTACCGTTGAATATTCATACGCCGCTTGCGGCTTTTGTCTGCTGCCTTGACCCATGAAAAATCGTTCGCTCTTCATAATCACGCGATAGCTGCTGCTGGTACATCGTCGGTTACGTGCAAATAGACTATTTTCAGTTCGGTGAACACTTTCGAAGGGTTGCCACGTAAAGTTGCCATACAGTTTTACCAGAAACTCTTCATCATTCAGACACTTCGAGATTTGTTTGATTCGTCGAGGTCACACAGCTTATAGTTTCATACGACTGACGTATATTCATCTCATCCAGTTTATCCGTTAGTAGTTAATCCATTCAACACGCATATATTACAATTATTTGTAGATGAATGTCGTAGTAAGTAATTAAGATAAAGAAATAAAGAATATATTTTATGTACAAAAATGCAATATTCAATTTTATATTTTATATATTATATTTCATATGCTTTTCTTAATAACTGATTACGAAAGTTGAAACGTATGAAATAAAGTAGAATTTTAACACAGGAAACGACTGATGGATTTAAAGGATGCGCGATCGTGAAAAACGCATTGGAAGAACGTTAGTTAAAGTGGAGTGCTATGTTGCTGCGGGTTCATATTATGGAGATTGAGTTCACCGTAGGAATACAAATGAAATCGTCATCAAATCCTGCTACTGAACGTTTTCTGCAGCAGAGTTCTCTTTTCTCCATATCATATAGTGTCAGTTTATTGAGATTGACACAACCTTTGCATAATATTCTGAAAATAGAGATCAACGTATAAGAATGATTGAATTAATTATTTTCGGCTCAATCACATCACATTGATATTTTATAAAAAATTAATAAAAATAAAACGAATACTGATAATGAAATTCAAACTAACGCTATTTCTAGCTAAATAAACTTAGAAATAGTGTTGATTCGATTATGCATATTGTTAAAACAATTTTTTATTTAAATAATATATAAATAATAATATTGCAATAAATATGAAGACTATAAAAACGTGCCTGCAAGAAAATGTATTCGAAGCACATGACGTATTTCACGCCTAATTTCTTACAAGTTCCTTGCTGAATATTCTTCAATTTCGTACTATGCGGGCCACGTATTATGACATTGCCATTTTATCAGTGCGAAAATTTTGCGTATGCCTTTTTTTCGTATTGATTCCTTGCGTGAATAACTTCCTTGCGTTCCGGTTTGAATAATTTTTACATAACATATTTACACACAGAAACATTTGCAGTAGCATTATAGTTGTATACATATAAAGCATAAGAACAGATATGTTCCTTCAAAATGTACACAAATAAGACAATTTTTTAATACAAATAATATATTTCATTATCGAAAATAACTTTAGTTGTGAAAACATGAATTTTGTTGGCTTTATATTCTAGAATGTCACTGGATAATAAATATGAGTATCTTTATGCTCACACATGTTAGGGGTAGCATACTATCGTATAAACGTTCAAGCTCATATGGTTTGATTTGAGATTTATGATCTGAAACATCAATATAATATATTCTAAACGATGTCTTGTAATTTTCTTTTCCAAAATAGTTGAAAAATACACAGACATTCCGCGTAATATTGAAATGAGATTTCATAAAGCTCACGTATTTCAGTTTCCAAGCAAAGCATGTAGAAATCGCCGTGCGGTCGCAGGTTTCGCTTTATCTGAAGGCAAAATCAAGATTCTCGCGTTACACCCCACATTCATATATTTCTTTCCTGTTGACCCCACATGGCCATATTCATTAACAGTATCTGATATTCATGGTGGGTGATTCGCGCCGAAATAAATCAGTGCATCGCACAAACAGTTACAACGATCTTCCTGATGCAATTTCGATGTTGGATACCGGATAAAACAATGAGAAGGTATATAGGAGGTGGAAAGAAAAAGATAGAACTAAGGAGAATCGCGATCGAAAAATGAAAGAAAGACGACTAAATGCTCGTACGTGATCCGAGCTTAAATTGTTCCTCTGGACTTTGTAGCAAATCTCGTTAGCCTCATCCCCAAGCGTCTACGAACCCTCGAAACTACACCGCACTATAGACAGTACTCGTCTTGTGCCACCGTTGGTTTATATACTCAAAACGATCTAAGGAAGCTTCCAAGTCTTCGACAAGCCTTTCAGACATTCGTGGCCAACCGAGCATGTCGCGTCATCTTCGTATGCGTTTGATATTGAAATTAATTTCAAACCATCGAAAATGCTTAATACGCTCGGCCGCACGAGTGTCCCCACCTGCCTCTTCAAAGATCCCAATCGAGCCACAAAAATGACCGTCGCAATCATAGATAGCTTTCAGTAGACGTTCTCTAATCTGCTTACAACTTTCGAGCCAGAGCGTACGCCTTCTCTTCCTTCTCTTCTTCTTTTTTTTCCTCTCGATTGAGGAAGCTGAAAAGGAACAAACTATCGAACTCTTTTTCGAACTTGCAATTCAATTTCAGGAAAAGGGGGCTTTAGGTGTTTTTGTTGAAGATACACTCTGTCGGGACAAATATTTTACTCATTTGTGGAATTATTGTTCGCGTTTTGCGGGGATCAGATATTTTGGGATATGCAATCTTTTTTAAAGTATTAAAAAACCTATTTTTACCTTTCGTATATATTTTTATGTTTAAGTATAAAAATAATGAATGTTACTTGATACTTATATTTTAAAATGTAAGTACTAAACATTTTGTTATAATTAAATGAATTAGTTATAATTTATTAATAAAATTATTCGAATTATAAAGTTATTGGTAAGTATTCTTATAATGTGTTCAAATAAAAAAATTAAATGTTTTTATATGAAAATTCTATTTCATGAGTCAATAAATTAAAAAAATCTTTTTTAAAAGTCTATTAACAATTTGTGAAAAAAGTAATGCATTTTTATTGCGTGATATACAAATTCTATAGTAAAAGATTTCGCTATGGAAAATAGCCATTGCATTTGAATTGGTTTTAATCGTAAAATTTTACATGTCAAACATTATTAGACATTATGTTAATATATTAATATATATTAATATATAATATATATTAATAACATGGAAAATTCACATTTTATGAATAAAAGACAATATGCATACAGCAATAATGTATTTGAATATACAATTTTTATTTATTTACATTAGCATTCATTTGTAGAAATAAAATGGTATTCAGTCAAATAAAATGTTCAGGAAAAAATACATCGATGGAGGTTATATTTATTTTATTCGTACTGTACCTAATAAATACTGTACCTAATAAAATATTTTTTAATAAATATTTATAAACATTCAAACTTTAAATTTTGTAAAATTTAAATAATTCCATAAATTAATCATTATCAATGAATTTATTATATGAAGATGACAATTTAAATTATTTGATTTCTGAAAAATTGAAATTAAAAGAAAAAAATACAAACTGTAAAGAAAAAGCTAAATACAAAAATATCTAAAAAAATAAAAAGCAATTGCGTATAAAACATATTTAACTTTCTGAATTATTATTCAATTTCAATTACTTGAAATTGAATTTAAAGTAAAATCTTTTTTTAATCCAAACCTTATTTGAGCAAAATTGGAAAATAATAAAGTTTTTTTATTTTTCATCGAAACTAACAAAACTATCAGAACTAATGAAACTAAGAAGTATGTACAACTATATAACTAGCAAGGTTAACAAAATTAACAAGTCTTTTATTAAAAAGTCTTTTATTTGTAAAAAGTTGGCCTAAGCTGGACCTTAAAATGTACATAAATGTGTTATGTTTGTATCAGTAATATATATATGTTACATATTACTATTTAACAATGATGTATCAGTCTGATATGCAAACGAAATACTGATCATTATTGATAGCCATGATTTGGCCATTTTTTGGCCTAATTATCTACTATTTTTGATAAGGTGGGCACATTTGGTACTGGAAAGGTTCATAAATGTTCATAAATATATTTTCTTAGAAAATGCGTAATATAAAATATATCACTCAAAATTATTAAATTATCCACAAAACAATTAGTAAAGTTAAAAATGCCAAAACTTTCTTTTTCATCAAGTCAAAGAAAAATTCAAGAGTAATTCCAAATTCATTATTGACTTTACGTCAAATCTCTAAAATTTCCACTCACACAAGGAAACAAAAACTGCAAATTGACTGGCGAAAGTCACAGCATTCCTAGATAAAACTCATCTATTGCTATAACTCGTTCCGTAATCAACGGAAAGTTGAATGGTCGAAAGTCGAGAGTTGTCCATGCATTACTGAATGTAAATTAATTTCAAGATAGGCTCCATAAATCAATGTGCACCGCTCTATAACGGGTGCGCTCTAAATCATGCGACTGTAATTGCGGCATCCCTCTCATTCGCGTCTCTGTAGTATACGTACCGGAACGCGAATTGCTTTTGGCTGGCAAAACTTTGTGAGATAAAAAGAATGAGACTTTTGCGAATTAATTTTGTTCACACTTAAAAGGTTTTGATATTCATAAATATTTTTTTGTTTTGCAGACTTTATCGATTTGTATATTATAACAAACAGTTTTCAGAACGAACGAAAACTAGTGCACATACTGAAACCTGAGAAAAAAAAAACGTGTCGACAATCGCGCCGAACAAGCTTTTTCTTTGCGGCGTGATATTCGGATAAAGGACGTGCAAAGGCACGTCAACGTAATCTTGCATCGACAATGGTTAGGTCAGTTTGAAAGAAAGCACAAACGTCGAAACTCGGGCGGGCTTCAAACAAGTCTAATTTTCAACACGACCCCTGGCACTGAATATCACGTATGCTACGCACCATAGCCGTTTGAATACGATACAGTAACGGGATCAGTCTTTGGAAACAGAAAAGCATCAAAAGTGAAATATTTTTCATATGCTCTTTCGCTCGTTATATTCCATGTTATCTTCTTTTTTGTAGATAAGACTTTGGGGTGTTTAGTATATAAGAATAATAAAAGACACTTTATTTTTGTTATGGAGTGATTGCACATTTTTATTGAAGTTTTTGTGATTTATATGTACGCAAATATATCTTTATGCCATAGATAGACATTAAATTTATGAAGACAACAAAATATTTTCAAATTTATGTTACATTATTATTATTGATAGCAAGAATTTGTAATATATTTGTATTTATAATAATAAAAGTTATATTTTGTATAATAAGTTTAATATTATACATTTTATAAATACTTACTACTTTTTATTAATTTCTCATTTTTTTTAATTTTTACTAAAAATGGAAATGTTTACACTGTATTTCTTTCGATATATAGGGATACATAAATACAATTAAGTCCCTTCTACTTTGTTATATAGTAATAATAGTATTTAATTAATAATATAGACTTTATAATAATAGTTTTCAATTAACATTTACAAAGATGCTCAACATAGAATACTTCCCCTTATTGCGCTTTTATCCGCATTGTGTCATGCACTATAAAAAATTTAATGTAAAAATATAGTATATACTGTATAAGATAGTTGTGATAATATTCACTATAATATTACATTGATACTATAATGTTATAGAACGAATATAAAATTAAAGTTGAAATTTAAAAATGTATATGATAACCTTAAAGTAAATATTCAGATGACAGATGACAAAATTTGGCTTAAAATTGTATATTTATGTATACATTGAGTTGAATTGACATATATGACAATAATGTATTATTAAGATTATAAATTAAACATAATGAACAAAAATGGACAAATATAATTTCAATATTATGTAAAGAAAATTATTGAATAATAAAATACTACTTTGAAAG
>JABFPJ010003628.1:0-15656 GCA_022817425.1 Gryon sp. ZL-2020
AAAACAAATGAAAAGTAAAGAATTCATCTTTGCTCTTTCTGCTTCATTGATAGCAATATTTATAAGTTTGATATCATGATTGTAAATCAAAATATGGATTGTAAATCAGCGCTACCCCCACCCACATTTTTGGACGTGCAACGTAACTGCAGCGCGGGCGATTTAAAAATAGTCGGGAAATATATAACGCGCTGTGTACATACCATCACTGGGGAAAAATCAATTAAGCCGCTTATGTGAAATATCGTTGCAATTACGCGCGATTGCCAAATCTAGCCCGGATATCGATGGCGGCATTATCGACGGCCCATGGTTACGCTGCAACTGCAATTTAATTGCAATTCTCTCGTATATATCGATCGCGTTGTGTTTGCAACAAAAGAGAAGTTTACAATTTTTTTAAATTTGTGCGAAAAAATTGTAGTAACATAACAAATGCACGAAGATGAGTTTTGATGGATATTCGTGCGTTTCCTATAAATATTGGCTCTGATCACTTCCATCATTCCACCTCATAACTTTTATTTGAGCTTTGATTTATTACATATTTGCTTAGTAATTATTGTTCCACGATAAATTTTCGTCTGAGCTTTATTTGCACGCAAATTTTTGCGTTCTTCAGAAATATAATGTATACACGGTCATCAAAATCATTTATTCAGCATTATAAAACATTCTTTATCCTATACGTTTTTTCACACTTCAACTCTTTAGTTAGCGCAATTTATTTTAAAAATTGTTCATAAATAATATAATTCATTTGAACATTTATACACTCAAGTTTTAAATATTCAATGTCTTATCTTATGCTTTTTACAAAAAAAATCGAATTTTGCGTTTATTCAAATTAAACTCTACTAAACTTATTGCTTAAACAAATTATTATTCATTTGAATAATTTTAAGAACAGCGTTTATTTAAATAAGGAAAAAATTTTAATGTCATTTTTTATCATCGTTTTCAACGCAGTTGACGAAAAATGTTTAGAGCAAAAATAGTATAAAGTTTCGCATGCATGTGTTTGAATTTTTTATAAACGACGAGGCATTCTTATAGTCAATGATATCACGGTTCTCGAATGCTCGGTTGACCCATGACCGTCTGTCATTACAAGCAATACAACGGCATGCAGAGGCCCGCAAGAACATGACGGAGAGAGTGTTATAATGAATGATGCGGCCGCAGGCCAGTAGTTCTTGTTGAGAAAAAAGAAAAAAACAGAGAGAAAATCAGCGAAGAGAAACAGTGAACTTTAATGATGATACATGCGCGACAAGAAGCAAGATATTGGAAACGGACAGATAATGAACTTATTGTAACGAAAGACGATGAACCGAAGAATAATTGGAAATAAATGGTTAAGTTATTTCGGTTATCTCGCTCTGGAGATAGGCAGCGGACTTTTACAGAGATTGTGCTTGTCTATATTCATTCATGAGCATTTCATGAAAATTAGTCGCTAATTAATAAATTATATCAAATCATTTTCTCTCGAAACTGTTATAATCATTATTTATATTTGAAAGTTTTTATATAAGTCAAGAGATTGTTTTTCCGCAATAAAATTAGAAGATAGAATTTATAATATTATTGCAGAAAGTCCACGTTTTGCAATATAAAAATGAAATGTTGAGCCTTAGGAATGAAACTTACTCTTTTAACGTTTGAGTAGCCATTTTGTGGTTTAATGAGAATGTTGTGTTGAAAAAATTGGATCGTTTTATAACTTTGACCTTGAAAAAGAAATTGGAACTTAGTTGTCTTTGTAATTCAGTCTTGTTATGATAATAGTTATGTTTTTCTACGTTTTATATCTGTTAGTCCGAAATGAAATGAAACATTGTATATGAATATTTCCGAACAAATAAAGAATTATACATATTATAAACAAATTTAATCTAATAAAAATATTAAATTAAAATAAATAACAGTTTACATAAAACCATATTATTTTATTCGCTTCGCAACATAAATAACTCAAATGAAAATCCAATATCATTTGGATGAAATCACATTTTCGCGCAGCATTCAGGGCATGACAACGGGAATTAGAAATACGTGATTTAAAGATAGATTATTTTACAATCGTAAGATCTGTCGTAAGACCTAAGTGTCTTAATCGTATTGCCGATACTGCTATCTGTCACATCGCATATTCATTTATGTCTGACAGTTGATATGATTAAAGAGGAAACGTAAATTGCATACATGGCATACGTGAAATTTACTTGGTTATCAGCGCACAAACAAAAATATGATCAGTACATTTAAAGCTTATAAATACATTTTCGAGTAGATGTTACTTCTAATCACGTTTAAAAGGTAAAAATAACGCTTGATTCATTTGTTGAAAAATTGTAATGATCAAAATAGGATAAAGAGTATGATAAATTATTTCTGGCCACATAAAAATAGAAGTTCAACATCTTTGTTAATTTAGCAACACAGTGAATATCGTCTAAAATTGATAAGAACTAAACCACGTTAGGGCAAACGATATAAGTTAATAATAACGAATAAATGAAGTTTATAGGCTAACAATGAATCACGTCGAACATATTAAACTACTGTTAACTTCTAAAAGAGATTAAAGAACTTAGTTTTCTGCTACGATTAAATATAATTAAATTGTTTAC
Organism: Gryon sp. ZL-2020; assembly: GCA_022817425.1. Classification (NCBI taxonomy): domain Eukaryota; kingdom Metazoa; phylum Arthropoda; class Insecta; order Hymenoptera; family Scelionidae; genus Gryon; species Gryon sp. ZL-2020. Next base: position 2,637 of record JABFPJ010003628.1, read on the forward strand.
ATTATTAAAATCACATTTTTTTCAATACAACAATTATATTACTATTGATACAATACTACAATATTAATATTGATACAACACTACAATTACATTTTTTTCAATACATATTCAAATAATTCATTTATTACATTCTCAGTTAAACATTCTTACTGTAAACTATTATTATCTGGTTACGATTTTAATGATCTAGTTATAGCAAATTAAAAACAACTGCTGAGCACAAGTAGTAATAATATTTGATTGGGCGGCAATAACGATAACCATGTGACTATTTCGCACTCGGCTCATTTCTGGTGATTTTTCCGTGTTATTGCGTGACCAGCGCCCAGGCTCGAGAAAGATATATAATGGAACGATCGTTTTGCTCGATTTTTGATGAATTTTTTCGTCTGCCGAGGACTACATTCAACTCAACTTGGGCCGAAAGTCTTTTCCTACTGAGCCCGACTTCGCAGACGAGAATTCCAATTGCGTGATCGAGTGTACTGGTAACCGAAGGAAATTTACTGCATGCAATGAACCAAGTCTAACCCCTCAGTCGCCCGCGTCCGATATATCTGTGTTCGACGTACAGTCTTTTACCTCCGTTTCTCTTTTTCTTTGCCTCCATAATTTTTTTTCTTTTTCTCGTATTTTTTTATTTTTATTTTGGGATCTTTTTTCAATCACGCTCGCATTTGTTGTACGCCAATCGGTATTAATTTCTGTGACCAATCGCACCACATTTATCGTAACGATTAAGGCTCATATTTTTGTATTGAAAATAGTTCTTAAAGGTAAGTTCCCTGAATTATTAAGCGAGAAAAATGGACACGACCTACATACGTCTCGTTACACAATCCAGAATCTTTCTGCTGCTCTCTTCACGTAGTTCTACTTCCAAACAGTCCGAATCTGAAAAAGCTTTTATTGAAAACCACACGAGACGAACCAAATGATACAAATTGACAAGTAGTATTTACTTGTCTTGACTACGATGAATGAATCATTTATGGAATGGACTACATATTGCTGATCACTTTTTTTGATAATACTTTAAGAATTTTCTTTCAAAATATTAGGGTTCATAGAAACATTTCCTTATACTTTCATAAATTATTATAAATAATATGTATAATAATGTTCTTTTTTTAAATATTTGTTTTCATTGATCAAATTGTCGTTGCAATTATATACATAATGTAATTTATGAGAATCAGATGAAAAATTTATGTTAAAAACAAAAACTTATTTGTCATTAAGAATGAGCACCACTGCTCGGCAGCTGCTTGAAAGACGAAAGAAAATATGAACTCTGCTTAAATTTCGTTCGCGTGTGGATCTGGATGTGCCATTTATATATATGTTTTTTCTTCCCTTCCAGTCTACCATATGCATAAATAGTCGGACCAGTGCACCGGCTCATGCGTCCTCATATTTTTATAAAGCTTTGATTCTTATCTCGAGGAAGAAAGAAAAAAAGGATGAAAAAAGATGTTACTAGTAACATTTATGATTGTAACATTTCTTGTGATCACTTGGGATGAAACTTTCAGTGTCATCGAAGTACCAAATACAATGACTAAAAGACGTGGTAAACACCATTTCATCTGAGTGGCAATCTTAAGCTAGCTTAAGCTTTTCCAGCAAGATTTCTAACTACGGGCAACGCAACCCCTTTATTCGATACCAAAACGTACTAGAACGAAGTACCGAAAACGCTCGATAAAGACAGAGATGCCAAGAGATGTTAGGATCCATCTTCAATTTTCTCCGCATTCCTTAGGGTATTGTAGGCCCCACGACAACGTAGGGCGTCATCTGCGCTCGTGCTGTTGCCTTTTCGTCGACAGTTATTCTCTTTGTCGATTCATCCGCGCGACGCGAAGCTTCAAATCCCGACGCGCCGACGGGTACAGAGCAAACCCATTACGGATTCATCCTGCGCCATTAGCTAATTCTACCCAGCTACTGCGACGTCTTCCTCTCTGCGGAATTCAGACCCCTTCATACGCCATCGTTCGAACTTGGAACTAGAACAACGCTTAGATATAAATTTTCTTGCGAATAGACGACTTAGAATTTCGGAATGAAAATCACAATATGACTAAAAATGGGAACGGACGGGTAAGGTTTCGCTTTTTTAATTATTTCAATTTTTTAGTGTGCAATCAATTAAAAATTGATATTTAATTTAAATCTATATTTTTAAAAATTAAAATTGAAACTTTATATTAAATACTCTTCTGAAAAAATTGTGGCTTACATTCTTTGTTCTGCAGTTACCAGATTTCTTTTCGCAGGATGATAATCATCACTTCTTCTTTCGGTTGACTCAAGCGTGGTAACCACCATTCATATTTTTGGGTTTGATCTTGTTTAAAATCTTTCCATGCAAGAGTCAGGTTTATTTAGCTACGAAGTGTATTGAGAAATCGACACTTGTATTCCTCAATCTGCGCAAATGGTATCGGGAACTGACAATCTTGTTTTATTCCACGAGAAACATGGAAAACTCCTTCCTCGTCAGAGTTGCTTGACTTTGAAATGATTTGCATGATAGTATTCGTAGTTCGACGTCCTTGACTTCCATGATGGACGAAAATATAAAATATAATTTTATATTCTAAATATATTATGCATACTCACTATATAAATTACACATATTTTTTTATTCTTTATATATAATTTTTATATTGTTTTATATATTTTTTATACGAAACTAAAAATGATTAATTTTCGTACATTCATTAAGATAAAACTTAAAATACAAAAAAATTTGATTCACTTAACTGACCCTAAAAATGATGAAATTTGTAAAAAAATGAATAACAAGTGTAACTTATTTATTATCTAATTTATATTATAATAAAAATTAAATAAGAACTATAGCAGAATGAAGTTATATATAAATATAACAATTTCATCGTAAACATGAAAAATTAACATATTATGATAACAAATCTATCAACAATTATATTATTAAAAATACAGACATAATAAATCTTATGCATCCTTGATTAATTAATCACATAGATAATTGGAAATGCTGACAATATTGCAATAATGTTTATTGACACATCACGTCGAACACGTAATAATAAACAATGTATATTACTATGTTACAAGAAATTGAATGCAAAGGATCTCACTTCAGGAAATAATGTCACTTTTCAGGAAAAGATAAAATCAGTAATTATGAATCTTTGTATCTTGCAATAAATAATAATTAATCAATTTTATTATGAAAAAATGGAATTGCTTAATCGGAAATAAAATTGATCATCAATGCAGTGATGACAAAATCTGTAGTATATTTAGGATAAAATATATAGCTCGTTTTGAAGGCTTATGAAAAAAGCGTAAAGGTAAAGGTGGAAAGCAGTGCGCGATGCCAAGTGAAATTGGTATGAGCATAAAAGGGCCAACCAGGACGATGTGATGGGAGGAAAGTGCAGTCACCCGGAATAAACTAGGAGGAGACGTAAAAGTTGTTGGTTAAAGTTGAACTCGGCTGTACCTAGGGGAAGAGAATGAGTTTGTGTCGCGTCAGTGATGAAACTTTGCCGTGACGAGAGTTAGAGGGATGTTAAAAAAGAAAAGATAGAAACTGCAAGCAAATCAAAAGAGAGTTTGCCACACGGATAATTCAAATTGGTCATTTAAAAATGTTTGATTCAATTATTTAAAATTGGAAGACAGGTATAATATTAATAAATAGTATAAAATCTCTATAATAATAATTATATTTTTAAAAACTAAATCATTTTTTTAATGAAATTTGTATACACAACAATTTTTTGAATACACAAAGTCAAAGTATACAATTAAAAAGTCATATTTCTGGAAAATATTTAGAATGTTTAGTTTACATTACATAGTTGGATATTGCAATTGCTTGATCTATTTTAAATTCATGATTCATGTTTACATAATACTGCCAAAAATTGAAAAGGGTGTTTTCCTTTTGAATTTAATATTATACACGCTTGAAATAAATTGCTGTTTCATTTAGTTGAAAATAATATTTAAACGTTTCTCAACAAAATTAGAAGATTGTATTTTTAATCATATATTTCAATATATCAATAAGCTGTAGTATTCGAATTTATTGACATTTTAAAGATATAATAATAAAAAAAAACATAGCATGCATTATTTCTTCAATTAAACGATCTGGTTTATTGGTAAACATTCATAATCGTCATCAGTGACTTTTGCAAAATATAGGGTTAAGAAGTTGAGAACTAGAGGAAAGGATTTTTTTCTCGTCCCTACCGAACAGACTTCATTCTTGGTTTACAAGCATGTGGTCTACAAAGAGGTTGCCACGTTGTTAAAATAACCACAGCTAACCTCGACGCGCGTGTCTGCTTCGTGCGTGCGGCCTGCGTGTATCCCATGTGTGTTAACTTCACTTATATTCCGCGCATATACCACAGCGTGCTGCGGTTTCGTGAAAGTGCCATTAAAATATGTATCAAAAGCAAAACCGTGCCTTACAAATCTATATAAAAATCTCGATGCTATGCTTTGCATCTTATGAAATATTGAAATACATCATTTCATATCTATCTATTTTGTAACAAATATATATTATAGTATGCAAAAATATTGACTAATCAGCTTATATACAGACTATTTTTTAATGACGTAGATTTTATATATAAAATTTCATAATTAATTCTTGTAGTAAAATTATTAAGTAATCTTCTAATTCTTTACTTTAATTTATTTTGTTAGAAGATATTCACTCATAATTTTTATTGAAAAAATATTGGTGATAGACTGCTATTCATTCTTGTTTTTGAGAAAAAAGAAACTTGGTCAAAGTTACTTCCGCATTAACAAGTACGGGAATGGTTCACTTTTTGTTACGTCTGATAGAAGAGTGATGATTTTTAAATTCACTATCTTCTGTTTAACGTTTTTACAATATAAAAAAGGAAAAAAAATCATAACTGAACCGAAATTCTCGTTTCTCGATAAATTCTAGAAAATTAATCCAATTATTATATAACGTTTTTATTTTTATTAGAGTTTACTAATTATATATGAAAACAGAGCTTCACTTAAAACAACTTTTTTATGTTATAAAATAAAAAATACATTATTTATATAGCTGCAGGCTAGTATAAATAATTTATGAATTAAATTATGTGTTAATTGCATTAACGATACAATTCGAAATGTCATTCACAACATAAAATCAACCATTATAACAATCTTCAGTGTAACGATAGCATAAAAGCATTTATATTCTCGAAAACTGAGTCATAACATATCAAGTATCAAAAGATCGCAAGCAGCTTCGATTTCTATGTAAATATGGTGCACTTTAATGAATATTGATAAGAGTAACTATATGCAATTAAAGACGGCGAATCGAATCAATTCCAATTTGGTGTATCCACTTTATTTGCGATTAAAGCGGACTCTTAAGAGCTTAAACCGCCTCTTTGAGGTTATCTTGCGCCACAAGGTTGGTAGCTGTGATGTCGTAGAGGGCGAATACATTAGTGACGCTAGACCGCCGCATCAGAGGACAAACGGAAGGGGGCAGAAATTACCTCGTAAACTCGAGAGTCTTCGGGTTCGATTCGATCGAAAAAATGAGGGTACGAATGCGGGGGATGGATTTAATTTATTTTGATGTCATGAAAGAGGGAGACTGCAACAAATAAAAGAAAAACTTCTGTTGATTATATTTATCACTTTAAGCTTGCTTCCTGTAAACTCTTCCAAGGTTTATTTCATATAAATAAATAAATAATTTTAATTATTTTTATTTGATTATTATTTCATTTAAACATTTTTTGCCTATAAGTATTAATTTTATTTTCATTAAACATACTTTAAATAGTTTTCGATAAACAAATATATATATATTCAAATTTTTGTATATTTGTTATGAACAATAATTCTATATATATTTTAATAAATTATATTAATTTGATATATGATTATATATTTTGTAAGAAAAAATTAATAATCATCAGTTGTAACAGAAGAAGATAAAGTGAACTATGCGTGGTGCTATATAACGATACTCAACAACAACTTTGACTCGCATTTTCACTCCAATTGCAGTAGAAGTTAGAATAATAAACAATTCACAAGACAATAAATCACCTAATATTCACTGAAGCATATTCTAAATTCAAAAATTGAATAGAGAAAGTAACTCTTGACGAATTTTAACTGCAATTCGTCATTTGCAGTTACTATTCTATGTCAGTGCGGCACTACCCGGTCAGGTCTCCAATACAATAAGCAGAGGGAACACATAGTACCGATATAAAGAGTGGAGTTGCACGCATCAGCGCTCTCTTTACAGTGGTTTATCCTTTTTTGCACCCTGAATTTCATTCAATGAGCCGGTCTAGAAATTTCAAAGTGAGGGACAAGTCCTACAACATCAGAGACGACTACGAAACGCATTGTGTCATTTCTTTATTCATCCCTGATTTTGCGGTTGGCTTGTGTATTGCGTAACGAATGTACAAAAAATTTACCCCACCCTTTTTTATGCGCTTGTATCGCTCCTCATAGCCGAAAAAAAATAATAAACCAGTTTTTTTAATTTATTTCATTTTATAAGAATTTTTCTTTTATATGCATCGTAAAAATTCGAATGTCTGTTTATTTGTTTATTTTGATCCTCTACTGATGGATAGAAACTGGGTGGATCGCCTGAATTTTATTGATTACGTTTCATGATTTCATATTTAGGAAAAATGAAAAAAAAATACGTAAACAAGAGGCAAGGTGTCGAACAGAAAGAAATATTATTCATAATGTTGACAGACATTAATAAAAAACAAATAATGCAGAAGAGGCGAGTTTGGAGTTTAATAGAAAAAGAGTATTAGTTGAGATTGAATATAATTGAAGTAATTATTTGAGACATACACTTTATCAGAGAGTTTGTGCAACCAATAGATAAAAAGGTAGAAATGACTGAATAAGAAAGGATCGGCTTATTGAAAGTATTGAGGCGGATAAAAGGTGAAGTGCCAAGACTGACTCTTCACAAATTGCAGAATAACTAATTAAAGTGCTTTGCGCAACCGATTTACTGTACACGTGCATCTTAATTAAGATCATTTACGCAATTCGATCATCACAATTCAACGGTGAATATTGAAAATTCGTTTAAAATTACACGCGTACATTTACTTTATCAAAACATTAAAACAATAACACTGTTTATTCGTTTATTATTGTTATTCGTCTTAATTAGATAAACTTGTTTTTCGTATAATTTTTACATTATAAATATTCGATATTTCCTATTGGCGGAGATCTTTATCGAAATTAACTACTTCTCGTAGTTCATTTTATAGTTACGATAATGCTAATTACTAACAAAAATATATACATTTTTCTTGGAGATTCAAAATGAATGATATCAAATTTATAGTCAAATTATTATTTTCATTATGAACAATTTATAGAATCATTTTCATTTAACATTATTCTTTATTTTTGTTTCAGGTAAGACTTCACATATTCATGATACGAGATACCGGATAAGTGAGTAACATATTTAAAATTCATGTGACTTCATACATGTCTCATCTGTAGCATTTAATTATTAAGCGATATTCCTGATGTAATCTCCCAAGATATGTGGATTCCAGTAATGCATATCTTTGCCCAAACGTTTTCGTCCAAGCACTTAAGCATCATTATTGCGATAAAATCACCGCAAGCCGCATTATGCAATGATTTTGAGAACTGTTTGTTGTCGCGAGCAGTGGACCGTCCCTTAAGTGGATTTCAGACTTCAAGCATTGAAAAAACAAACTGAATCTTGTTCGAGTCGTAGGGGAGCACGTTTTCGATTGGGGGGACCAGAGTTTATACCGGATCACAACCTTATGATTAGTCTATTGAGTCTCTCGAGTACTGTCGTACACAGTTCTACATCCTGCGCCGTGAGAGAACACGCGAGTGTCAATGCTAAAAGAGCATTGACACACAACTTTATACCATACAAACATTCCCACTGGTCTTTTTTTAATATTCCCGTTTATCATCTTTCGCACACTTTATTTCAATCGGATTAAACGATACCAAACAATCGAACCAAACAGATTGATATTCTGTTGTATAGAATAACGCAGAATTATTCTTTTAAGGTATATATATATATATGTAAATATATATATACATATGTCATTCTAAATATACTTCTAATGTGTACATTTTCTAATAAATTCGTAATGAAATGTATCGTTATATATACACGAATCATGTATACTGCAAATTATATATAAGTATACAATATGTTTTGTACTGCAATATTATATTACATACTCATATATGATATACAATCAAAGTTAAAAAATATGAGCTTAATATTAAAAAAAAACGAATGAGTAAATTGAAGAATTCCTTAACTTTTGATCGCCAACACTTGCGTCATACATTCTTGTGCGCCATTGAAGTTAGCAGTTGTTATGCTTACTCTCGCTCGTTCCTAACCCCTACTTTTGCGATAAGAATGAGAGAGCTCTCGATGAGACAATGAAGGTGTCGTTGCAGGAAATTATACAGCAGTTAGAAGCAGCTTCGTCTCCCTGAGCAATTGTCTTTCAGACTCTCATTGTCTTTACTTCTATGCGCGGTCTCTGTCGCATTCATTCTTCCGTTCTTTCATTCCCCGGGGGTCCTTTTCTAGGCGTGAGACCTAACCGATCAGAGATGTTTGACACTACTTCAACACAATGAAAGATCTAATCGCTTTTCAAGTACTTAATATCTTAAGGTTCAACTCGTTCATGCAATAGTAAGACATCGTGGTGAGCTTTACCTTTCGAAGTTCAACAAGCTTGATGAGAGATGGCGGAAAACCAAGGCATGTAACGTTTATTCCGTTAAACAAGGGTTGGATTTTCTTGTCACAATATTTGATAACAATATTTCTCGTTGACAGATATCTATGTCTTAACTTAAGAGTATGACTTCAATTCTTGTAAATTTTGATGCATAATTTGATTTATAGTAATAGGTGCTAATTTCAAACATTCTGTATAATTTTAACAATAACTTTTTGAGTTATAGTAATAAAATAATCCACATATTTTACTTAGCAATTTGAGTAATCTATTTAAGCGACTAAAATAACATTTTATTTATATAAATCTAAGTTAATAAAATAAATGAAAAAAAATGATATATAAAATGTATGAGTTATATTTTTTATTTCTTAGAGCGTTACGTTCATCGTTTCAATTTTGTGTCTGCGTCTTTTTCTTCAATGCTTCAAGAACTATCTCCTTCTTAAGAACACGCGAACATTTTCGTGGATGTATGTTTTTATATATCCCTATTGTCATAACCGTAAGACTATGCTGGCAAAAGCGAAAGAGCGAAATAAAGAGGCATCGAAATCTCATGCGCACAAACTTTTTCGTACGTAATTTCATTGCATGGCAAATAATGATCTTGGAAAATGTAGACAATAGCAATTTTGTCAAGCTCAAATAAGACTGTCGCAGTTAATATTTACAAAAAACAAATTGTGTATAGTTATTTATGTCGTTTCCCCTAAAAACATTATTTTACTGCATGACGTGTTTTGTTTTTGTATTCATTATCTAATCAAAATTATGCATAACATATATGTTTTTCAGTCTATCACGAGGGTTGTCTTTTCGTTTTAACTTAGGTTGGGGGAAAATAATGAATAATAATCGCGCATAATGTTTTAAGAAACTGTCCCGGTGCGACGAATGGTGCCCTCTATATTATGTGTCAAATACCAAAGCAACTTCGCTTTGTAATTTCTTCCTGCCTATGCTTCCTTCTCGCTTTTTTAATATCCTCTGAACTAAGTTGTTACGAAGATATGAAATTGAAGTTTGAATATTCTATGACGCGACAACAGACGTTGCAGGTGGCGAACTCCCGCACTTTTTTGATACAGTTATAAAGCATCGTTACGCCTTACGCTATTATATCGCGATGCCGCGATAATTTCCCGTTATAATGTAATCTTCACTTTATTAACTGCCAACCTTCAGAATCAACCCTCGTAACTCGAAGTCTCCAACTGGAAAATTTTGCTAAATTCTTAGACACAAAGAACGGCTTTTTCAACAACTTTCTCCACAGTCAGTATATGCATAAAGAAGTCTATTGAAAATGACGACAATTAATTGACAAAAAAACTTTTTCTCGTATTTATTTTTATTACATACATCTAGAAGAAAAAATAAACAAGAATGTTTTCTAATTTTTCGCAATTCCATTTACTTTTATAGAATACAGGGAGTTAGTGGAAAATGTGGCCCCACTAAAATAGACGTTTATTTGTATCCAGACATCCTTCGGGACCGCAGTTGGAAAAAGAAATTTCGAGGGTGTCACAGCAAAGTATAGTTGATTCTACATGCAACTGATTGTATTATATCTTACTTTCTTTGCATATTGCATATTTATTATTAAAAGTCAATAACTTCTTAAAAATTGTATAACTCATGAGACGTATCCACTATATTATAAGAATAGTGATCCTTTTTCTGCAAAGCAGGAATATTTATTACTTTTTTTTTTACTTTAAAAAGTGAAAAGAAAAACAAATAAAATAAATAATTTCTTAGTGGGAACGATTCCTAGACAGTTTTAAGGCATGCTAATATCAACTACCTGCGTAATCGACATGTATAGCGAACCAGTTGTGTGTTTTGTACTCTGATGTCACGACGATAATAAAACGGAACCCACCCCGATTTTACATTGCGTGAGCATTGTTTAACGTTAAAACCTTGCATGTTAGCCTTGTCATGTGGTGACGCGCACGCACCTTCATGTTTATGACTCGTCACTTTTTCATTCAGCAGTCAATACTGTGTACATTCCCGAAATCATCTATTTCGATGTTGATTTCTTGACATCGAGATTTCTTATTGTTATCTTTATAACGGAATAAGTGAAGAAAGTTAATTGATGAAATACACTGGTTATATAATCTGAGTCATACAAAATTTGCGGATGAGTACACTCTGTCACAGCAAACTTTAGAAATAAAAAAAGGAAAGCGGAATTTTCCAAAGGAAATGGTTAAACGAGAAGGTCTTTGAGCGAATAAGAGTGAAGTCTATTAAAGAATACCCCCCAGGGTTTCGCGAGTAAGATCGCAGAAGAGGAAAGGAGCTCGAGCTCTATCTGTAGAAATGTCACCGATGATGAATAGTTGGCATGAACAAAAAGAATGCTAACCGCGTTGGTGCCGTTACTGTCTAACCTAGTCTCCCCTGAGTTTCCGTGCTCCCGTGCCAAGCACAAAATGTTTCACTGGTGGGGTTGGGTCGGGACCGCTGAGACGCCAGAAGACGATATTATCTTAATTAAAAGTTGCCAATTCATTTCGCTCGGCGTTTTCATTCCAAGCGCTTTAAACCTAGAAGACCATGGAGGGGGGAAAAAGGGACGTAAGAGCGAGCTTATTCTTTTGTTTTATGTCGCGAGTTTGGGGGAAATAAAAGAGAGATTGAAAGATACGCGTGGAAGAGGAAGAACATGGAAATGTCGCCGAAGATAATAAGACGTTCGTACGCGAAGAAATAAAGGGAAGCATGATACATTCAAAAAATGTTTTGTTGATTTAAAGATATCGTTTTCTTTTTATTTCTTTCATTGTTAGACTTGACAATCTATCTGAATAGGTAAAATGAACACAAATTTATTAAACCATTTCTTAACTTTCTTCATTTATGAATTTGTTGAAGTCTCATGATTTTTTCTAATGCTTAAATTTTTTCAATGTTTTTATAAATGTGACACAATATTTATTCGAATTACCTTATTTTATGACAATATTCAAATCCATTTATTAATCTAAAACACATGTCTTTAACGTAATGTTAATGCATTCATGACAAGTAATTAGGCTCATTAAAACAAAGTAAAGTTAAAAAGATTATTGATGAAATTGGAGCATACATAGAACATCAACGTGTCAGCGAGGCTAAAGCCAGTGGTCGTAAAAACTGATTCCTGTATAATTTTCAATCGCTCTTAGATTTGACGACCTCGTCACGGGTAATGTCCCATCTTTTTCTTTTTTTTCTTAGTGGTCCTGTCTTGAATCTCCACCGTTATCCTTCTTTTACTGCTACTTCGGGGAATTAAGATAAGGGTGAAATGACGAGTTTGTAATGATCGGTAAAAAGGTGATCCTCATCCAATGAAGTGAAATGTCTGGAATAAGAAAGAGTGTGAAACCTTGAATGAAGTGAATAAGTGAATAATATTGATACTTAAACATTTACCTATTTCTTTGTAAGCTATATATGTATATCTAATTTTCCGGAATTTTGTATACATATATATTTTACATATAGACGTACCCTCTTTACATTAACCTCCAGCTCCAATTTTTATGTCACAATTTTGTGCATTGTGCTATATAGTTAGACTAAAAACTATTTAACGAATTCAAATTCTATAATCGAATACGGTGGCAATACTTTTCCAAATGTAATTATTGAGTCCGAATGAGTAATGTCTTTTTTTATCAGGATATTCCGACCCTTGCGCTGTGCCATTACGCCACGGCGTTAATGTAACGCATCTTGCGTGTGCTATCGATCTCCACTACTACCACCACCAAAACTATATCTTTACCCCTCGCACGTGTAATTTAACACGCTTCACCCCAGCAGACCTACCCGTACTTGTAAACCCACACGTCAGTATAGGCTAATGAAATCAATGGATGCGTGTCAAAGTTAAATGTGATCAAACCACCCTCTCGATAGTCTGATTTCCTTATTACTCCCCAGTTTGGAGACATGAATTTTTACCCCTTTTTTATTTATCAGTGACAGACACTTTTTCGAAAGTTAACAGCCTCGTTTCAATTTCCGCAACACACCGTAAACCAGTTTTCAAATTATGTTAAAAGTAGGCTTGTCAATTGAACATTTACACATTTACGTTATTGTAATTTGTTTTTCTATATTTTTTATATAAAAGTGCGAAAAATAGTTGATTAATACAAGTCGATTAACAAATCATATAATTAAAATT